>JAVJIF010025988.1:0-72116 GCA_038442645.1 Agave tequilana
TATAGACTTAAAAAGAGAATGTGCAAGTGCTCAATTCTTACCGCTATAGCAAGTGGCTATGCGGGTCGTGATCCACGAGGAGGGTTTGCGATGGAAGCGTTACAGTTCTTTATTGAAATCTTATGAACATAAGCGAAAGTTCTTCTCTATTTTTAAAGTTAACAAAAAGAAAAAGAAGTATGTTAAAGTTAGAAGAAGATGAAAGATGAAGAAGGTGGAAAATCAGAAAACGATGAAAAGCGACTATGTACAATGAAGTGGAGAAGAAAGAGTTGGAGGAGGTGGTTGGTGATCTAAACTAAGAAAGAAAGAAAAGAAAGAAAGAAAAGTGTAGAAATACTTACCTAGGTTGATTGATGACTTACTTGGAAATCGTTGCATGTTCTACCTTTGCTTCGGAGGCGTTCAACGCATAGATCATAAACTCGAGCTCAGTCCCCGTGCACATTATATCGTCAAGCCTAGCAAGAACGAAGTGATGCGGATCTTGGAAGAGGAGAACGTCTTCACGA
The DNA here is from genome assembly GCA_038442645.1 of Agave tequilana. Classification (NCBI taxonomy): domain Eukaryota; kingdom Viridiplantae; phylum Streptophyta; class Magnoliopsida; order Asparagales; family Asparagaceae; genus Agave; species Agave tequilana. The sequence goes on from JAVJIF010025988.1 coordinate 513, forward strand.
ACTATCGCTGGCTCTCACGTAGCTTAGTTATACTTGCTTTGGAATTCACTTGTACACTCAACAACAACAACCAAGGTAAAGTAGAAGAGGAAGACGAAACAAAGGAAAATACAAACATAAAAAGAACTTTTACCTTTATTAATTGCAGAGACAATGGAAGAAAGGAGTAGGGTACATCGTCGGTGTCACTCTCAACATCAGCCCCTCTCTCTTACTTACATGAATCTTCTTCTACCCTAAGTTACATACAATTACATAAAAAGAAAAGAAAAACCTAAACTATAAAGAATTAAAACTAGGCTAAATCCTAATCTGCATTGGCGTCCAATTTTCAGCGTAGATACTGGCCTTTTTATAGGCATAAACCCAACAACCAAGATCCCGGGGAGGTCGGGGGAGCAACGCTCCCCCTAACTCCCCAAGATTGCCGCGGAAACGCGGCTCAAGCCGCGTTTCCGCGGCCAGGGTGTGGCCATCTGGCCACACCCTGTTGGTGGGTCATCCTGGGCGTTTCTTCTGACTTTATCCTTTGTTAGTTTCTTCGTTTAAGCCCCGGATTCTGACGAAATGGCCTTGGATTCTTGGCTTTAACCGATCAATTCTGAGAGGATTCTTCTCAACCGGTTTCAACATCTTGATTTTTGCCCTGATTTTATGTGTGCGAATTAACTCTGATTTAATTCAGAACTGGTGGGCTTTTGGGCTCATTTCTCTTCATCTCCTTAAGGATTGGGCCTGCAAATAAATCAAACAATTAATTAGGACAATGCAGGCTTTTATTCAATATAAGTATGGACATATGATATTAAATATGCAACATTAGCGACCAATCACACCTCCATACCTATCTTTTGCTCGTCCTCGAGCAAAACAACTAAACTATACTAAGGATTATTGGACCACTTTCGCAGGTCACGCGATTGCACTGAGCATGTGCAACAAGCCGTTAAACCTCTAGGTTTCCCCTAGAGGACGAGTTTGTCTCGTGAGGGTTTTCAACAGATTGCACCCACAAAATCCATAAAGAAAGAGAAATAAAGAGTTAGTATTTTCGAAAAGCATTTTGAAAGAGAAAAATATTTGAAATATGATTGTAAGATCTAAGCAATCTATAAGTTATAGGAAAACTGAATTTTTCATTCCTAAACTTAGTCTCTATTTAAAAATTTGTTATCAATCAAAGTAAGGAGTCAAATTGTACTTCTCATCTAGTCTATTACTTTACCCTAAGTCATATGCATCTTGTGAATGTGAAATTTTGACTAAGGGTTCATTAACTCTAACTCTTATGCCTTATTTATTTAAATATACTTTTTTTCTTTTTTGGTGGTATATTCCTTAGTTCTATTAGGCTTTCTAATCTGCCCATGTAACGAGCCTTTAATCGATGACTCCCAAACCAGATGGTCTTAGGGCACCAGGTGAGAAGACACCCCTAGGACTTAAGGACTCGAGCAAACAAGGCCACAAAACTAAGGATTTTATTATATGAACCTCTTTTAGGCGTGAATACTTATGCTTTATTAGGCACAAATACCCAGCTTAATCAGAGGATTTTTCTTTTCAAACTTATCTAATCATCTTTCGCATAAATACTAAGGCTTTCTTAGGCCAAAGCACCTAGCTAGTCAATAATTAGATTTGTTTGTATATATATATATTTTTATATAACTTATCTAATCATCTTTCGCATAAATACTAAGGCTTGCTTAGGCCAAAGCACCTAGCTAATCAATAATTAGACTTTTTTTTTTATAAGGCATAAGAATCTGTTTTTGGACCCTAAGTGTGTAAGTGTATGAAGTGTGCATATTTCATCAAGGTAAAGATCAAGACAAATTACTTTGACAAATTATCTTCCTAACTCTAAAAATCAAACAAATAATCTTATTTTAACCAAGTATAAGAAATCCTAATTTGGATTTTCCTATTCCTTAAAATTAACTTAATTTCTTACAAAAATAAGTCAAAATATTGTTTCTATTTTCAAAAAGTTTTTTAAAAGTAAAGAAAAATGTTAATTTTTTTTAACAAAAAGAAAAGTTATGTTAGACCCTCCCCCACACCTATCTCATGCATTGTCCTCAATGTATGAATTAATGCATAGATGCATGAAAAAGACGACAGGGAAGGAAAGTTTTACCTTAAGGTGGTGGTTCCGGTGGTGGTCTGATTGGTCCACGAAACGCGACCCAATCAACTTTTCTTGGGTCTCGGAGGAACCCACCAGAAGTATCTTAATATAACCCATTAAAAAGATAAATCCATTAAGGATTTTTATTAAGTATTTAACCCCATCTAATGTCCATATTCCATAACTAATTTCGGAGTCAAATTTGTCAACCACCTCGTCCCAGAATGGAGTATGAAATGATAGAACGGTTGACTTGGACTCAGGAAGGACAGGAACTAATACCGACTCGGAAGGTGACTTAAGTCAAGTAAAGGTTCAGGAGTCGAAATTGGTTCAAGAAGCGGGTCCAAGTCAAGAAGTTGAAACTCTAGTCCACATGTATTTCTAACAATGGAATGTGACTTAATGTGGATGATTCCAGTTCAGGAATGATAGGTGGAGGAATCAAAACTGACTCTAAAATATTACTCAAGTTTGGTAACACAACAGGAGTCAATATTGATTCAGAAAGTTGAACTGGATCACAGATTTGGAAATCTAGGTCACATATCTCATTGAGTTCAATATCAAAAAATTGAGAACTTGCCAATTTGTCAATAGGATCATCAAAAGTGTATAATTGGTCAAGTTCAATATGATCCTCAAAGATGGGTGATTCAATTTCATTATGAATTGGTACAGGATCCAATGTTGACTTCGGGAAATATCGAAATCAGGTGAAGATACCGGAGTCATAATCGAATCAGGAAGTAGAATTGAATCACTAAGTTGGGGTTCAGGATCATCTTCATTTTCAAGTTCTATTTCAGGAAAAGGATAACTTGCTAAACTGTCAATATCTTTTTCAAAATTTGGAGTTTGGGCAAGTTCAAATGGTTGTTCTGAAATAGAATCTTGATTTCCAAAACAACATGACTCTTCAGCTCTAACAGATTGGTAAGTGACATCAGGACGGTGGGAACGTAGAGATTCGACCATCATATCTATGTCACGATTTCTAGCATTTTGAGCATGAGTCATGGCTTCAAGCATCTTTTCATAGTTGATGGGTTCATTGTCTTGATGAAAAGATGAAGAGTTGTCTTGGAAGTGGTAGTGAAATTGTGAGTCCATCAGATTTTGGGATTTGTGTTTGGACTCACGCATACTCATTTCCAAAATTGATGGTTTCCTATTTTGGACGGTGGAACTGAGTATGACTCTTGAAATATTGTGGACTAGGTGGAGAAGGAGGACAAGTTGGTTGATAATTATGCTCGGGGGAGGTGAATCCCCACTGACTCGGTGAAGAGTTGAAATCATTATGGAAATTATAGTTATTAGATGGGGGGTATGGGTCATATTGATTCGGATAAGACCAATCCGGCACACTAGGTTGGTCAAAGTCATGATATGCCGGGTTGGTAATATCCGAAAAAGAGTTTGATGTGTAATATGGATTATTATTATAGTTGGAAAAATTATTATTATAAGCCATATCACACAATGGAATACAAACAAAAAGAAAGAAAACAAACAAATAAACAAACAAGAAAGAAAAATTCTAACCTAAGTTAGGGTAGACCTAGACCTAGATGACTCCTAACTGGTTAGACTGTCCACGGGAGGTTTGATGTAGACCTTGACCACAAGCTAATCAGCCAGGTCAGGGCAAGGTTGGTGGGAGGTTTTCCGTCAAAAGACGTTCCTTAATTAAATAACCACCAACCTTCGGGCTTTCGGCCCTTAATCCCTTTCCTAGACACTGATTTGGCAAGAGTCAAGTTCCATCACCTTTCCCCCTTAGGATAATCTCCTAATTGAGTCCGAGATGTCCCTAGGGCCAACGTCTACTCATTTTAAGTTAGGCTTGGGTTAGTGAGTGCTTGGATTCTGATTTTTGGGCTAAGGAAGGGTGATAAATCCCCACCTTATCTTGTTATTGGGTTAGTGCCCTTAAAATAAGTTTGTGTAAGTGTACAGGATATGTAAATAAGATTCACTCAAAGCATGAAAATCAAGTAAGAGATGATTCCTATTCTACATGCAATGCAAACGTACCTTGCTCCAGCACTCTTCAACAGTAAAGATAAAGGAATTGAAAAGAACGCGTGCCTAAAATGCAAACGTCTACTCAATTTTTAACTTTTGCAACAAACGTTTTACTGTTGATTATTTAGCAGGCTTATGTGATGGCATATAGAAAATAAAGAATTGCAGAAAACTAGAATTTGCAAACTAAGCAGCCCTGCAAAAAGCTGTTAGTAGTCAACTCTTCCTTGCCGCGGATCCGCGGCTTTTGCCGTGGAAACGCGGCAATTCAGAGGGCCCTTGGTCTCTGCTTTCTAGAGCAGAGGCCCAAGGCCACTTGTATGTCACTGCAAACTTATTTTTCTGCTTTGCTTACCCTGTAACCTGCAACAGAGAAGAAAATTCGTTTAGTTCTAAAAAATTTTCAAAAAAATTCAGATTTCAATAAAAAAAACATGTTACCCTCCCCGCAACGGCGCCAAAATTTGATTAAGGCTGAACTTGGAAACCTGTGCAAGTTCTACCTTTGCTTCGGAGGCGTTCAACGCATAGATCATAAACTCGAGCTCAGTCCCCGTGCACATTATATCGTCAAGCCTAGCAAGAACGAAGTGATGCGGATCTTGGAAGAGGAGAACGTCTTCATGAACTATCGCTGGCTCTCACGTAGCTTAGTTATACTTGCTTTGGAATTCACTTGTACACTCAACAACAACAACCAAGGTAAAGTAGAAGAGAAAGACGAAACAAAGGAAAATACAAACATAAAAAGAACTTTTACCTTTATTAATTGCAGAGACAATGGAAGAAAGGAGTAGGGTACATCATCGGTGTCACTCTCAACATCAGCCCATCTCTCTTACTTACATGAATCTTCTTCTACCCTAAGTTACATACAAATTACATAAAAGAAAAGAAAAACGTAAACTATAAAGAATTAAAACTAGGCTAAATCCTAATCTGCATTGGCGTCCAATTTTCAGCGCAGATACTGGCCTTTTATAGGCATAAACCCAACAACCAAGATCCCGGGGAGGTCGGGGGAGCAAACGCTCCCCCTAACTCCCCAAGATTGCCGCGGAAACGCGGCTCAAGCCGCGTTTCCGCGGCCAGGGTGTGGTCAGATGGCCACACCCTGTTGGTGGGTCATCCTGGGAGTTTCTTCTGACTTTATCCTTTGTTGGTTTCTTCGTTTGAGCCCCGAATTCTGACGAAATGGCCTTGGATTCTTGGCTTTAACCGATCAATTCTGAGAGGATTCTTCTCAACCGATTTCAACCTCTTGATTTTTGCCCTGATTTTATATGTGCGAATTAACTCTGATTTAATTCAGAATTCTGGTGGGCTTTTGGGCTCATTTCTCTTCATCTCCTTAAGGATTGGGCCTGCAAATAAATCAAACAATTAATTAGGACAATGCAGGCTTTTATTCAATAATAAGTATGGACATATGATATTAAATATGCAACATTAGCGACAATCACCTCCACATCAAAGACTCGATCCGACAAGTAGTACCTGAAGCAGTATGGCGAGCTGGAGCAAACTGCCCAAAAGGCAATCGAGCAGTCCACGAGTCCATCCGTAAAAAAACAGAAAGAGCTTTGATATGTCAAAGCTCTTCTAAAAACAGTGCGAGACCATCAACTCCCTTCCATTTTGATGTCTTAGCTCAACTAGCCAACATACTTGCTCGGATTACTCTCTATGAGTTTCTGAGGCTTTTCAAGCCCACAACAGAGAGAAGCATTGGCAAATGCAGAGATTTTCATAACCCAAATTCCTGCTACATGTCAAGAGGAAGACGGCAACCATTGCCACCATGCCTTGAAGCAGCTTCCCTGCATCACCTTCACCCCAGAAGACATATAGATTAAAGGGAAGCATGACAGACCCCTATATTACACATGATATATCGGATCATCTGAAGTGAGTTGTATTCAGGCTGATCCAGGATCCGCGTTGAGCATTATGCCTCGGGGTCATACAATATTTGGGATCCCCACCCGTCGATTTAGCGCCACTCAGACAACCATTTATGGCTTCAACGCCAATGGTACGTGCCCGATGGGGAAAATCAAGCTCAGGTGTCAGATTGGGGACTTGAAATCATAGGTAACATGTTATGTCATCGACGCTTCATCTCGTACAATCTGCTGCTGGGATGACCTTGGTTCATCGCAATGCCATCGTCTCATCCACTCTTCATCATGAAGTACATTGGTGAAGATGGAAAAGTGAGAACGTTGATTGCCAAAAGGCATCCGTTCAAAGGAGTTAAGAATTATTTTACTAATTCTTTCTTATTTCAAGATTCTCTTGAAGCTGATGAGAATCCATACCCAGAAGAGCTCAACTCTAGCAACGAAGCAGATACGGAGCCATAAGAAGACGAATATCTCTGGGAAATAAATCCTCTTTAATGAGCATTGACAATCTCGATTCTGATACCACTGCTAATGTTGAAGGCGAGTGGTTTATCAATGAAGATCTAGATTTGGCTTACTTTTTTATATTTGCTTCGAATTCTGTGCCATCGATACTAGCACCGATATGGACAGTAATCCTTTGTCAGCAATGAATGCCCTAATTTTATTGCATGCACCAACGAAGTCTCATCCCTCCTGGTACGCGAAAAGATAGGATATGTATACAATGCCTTCTTTGAAGTACCAGCCAGACGAAAAGGTCAAAAGTCAATTCTATTCAGGTGTATCGACACAGAGCCCGTAGCTTGCGAAAGCTCCGAGGGTAATTTTGAGTCTCCATAGTTCTTCCATTATGGAAAAAAATCACGTTCCATTTTGTTTGTTTGTACCGAAAGGCCAAGACCCCGATTACTATTACAAGATCCGAAGGGGACTCGGTTATATATCTACGCCGGTCTCGTTAGATCTCGAGTCTGAAAAAGAGGTTTATCTTGACAGCTCATCAGCAACATCATCATGGGACTCATACGTCAGCATCGGTGATATCTTCGGAGTCTCTCAGTGAACATGGTATCAACTAGCCACGTTGAAGATGATAGAGAAGATAACTTTCAAATCTAAAGAATTAATCCATTCGGACACTCCGTGGATTAAACACTTAAATACTTTTTGGGCTACGCGCTTCGAACAATGTGAACTACCCACTGAGGATAAAGTGACTCAGATAAATCTTGGAGATGAAGCTAACCCCAGACCCATCTCAAAAATGAGAGCGTGTCACCTTCTGGGAAAGAAGACCTGATACATCTCATGCGAGAGTATATAGATGTCTTCGCTTAGAATTCTGAAAACATGCCTAGGCTCGACCCCAAAATTTCTATGCATCATCTCAACATCAACTTGAATGTCAAACTAGTCAAATAACAACAACGATAGTTCCGTCCTGAGATCATGGAAGAAATTGAATCAGAAGTCAAAAAGTTTATAGACTCTGGTTTCATCAGGGAAGAACAACATCCTGATTGGGTAGCCAATATTGTTCCCGTTCCCAAGAAGAATGGAAAGATCCAGATCTGCATCGATTATCGCGATCTGAATGTCGTCTGCTCTAAAGACGAATTTTCTCTCCCAATCACGTATGTTATAATCGACAACACATCCTTAAGGATGCCTATTGGAGTATACTGCTACGCAGTGATGCCCTTCGACTTGAAGAATGTTGGTGCGACATCAACGTGCCATGAATGTAATCTTTCATAAGCATATACACAATACCATAGAATGCCACGATGACATCGCCGTGAAGAGCCGCAACAAGGGCGATCACCTTGCAGACCTGAGGAGAGTGTTCGACATCATGCACGCTCACCAGTTGAAGATGAACCCAACCAAGTCCTTCCTTGGGGTAGCCAGTAGTAAATTCCTTGGATTTATTATTATATCTAAAGGGATTCACTTGGATCTTGAGAAGATCCGTGTTGTCCAAGGGATGTAACCTCTGAGAGATCTCAAAGAACTCAGAGGTCTAAAGGGATGATTGGCGTACATCCAGAGATTCATATCAAATCTCTTAGGATGTTGCTAACCCTTCACCAAGTTGATGAAGAAAGGAGTCTCATTCGTTTGGGTGCCAAGAAGCATTTGAAGAGATCAAGGAGAATCTCACACACCCGTCAGTTCTGGTAGCTCTAGTATCAGGAAAGCCTTTCCTGTTATATGTTCGAGTGATGGATCATTCCTTGGGAGTGTTACTAGCCTAGAACAATGATCAAAATCACGAACAGGCAATCTACTACTAAAGTAGAACAATAATTGGGGTGGATCACCGTTACAACCCAATCGAGAAAGAATGCTTAGTGTTGGTCTTCACTGTCCAGAAGATGCGACACTACCTTACGGGGCATCACATTCAAGTCATCGCCAAAGTCAATCCTTTACGATTGCTGATGACGAGTCCATCTTCGCTGAACAACAGACTAGCGAAATGGGCCATGTTTCTCTCATAATATGAGATGCAATTCATGCCACGAAAGGTGATGAAAGGTCAAGCTGTGGCGGATTTCCTGGTCGATCATCCAGTTCCAGGAACTTTCAAAACTTTATGACGATCTCGCAAACGAGATTACTGAAGTAAACTTGATCAACCCTCCTCAAAAGAACAAGTGTGGTAGCTATTCTTTGACAGAGCATGAAGAACAAATCTCGAGGGAAATATCATCGCAGGTGTGGGGGGTACTTATCTCCTCACATAACCATATGATCCCTTGTGCATTCTCACTAACAGGGTCATATTCTAACAACGTCTCGGAATACATTGTTTCCTTGATTGGGATGCAACTTGTTGAAGAGATTGGAGTCAGAAATCTCAAAGCATACAGTGACTCGAAGCTCATCGTCAACCAAGTTCACGGGAAGTACAAAGTCCGACATGAAGACTTGGTGTCCTATCACAACGCGACCATTATCATGGCAGAGAAGTTTGAAAACTTTTACATTGACTATGTACCGCGTCAGCAAAATGCACATGCAGATGCATTAGCGTCCCTCGCCGCTTCGTTAGCCCTTCCAGCCGGAGCTATCGAGAAAGTACTCGTTTATAGTCGCGACTTGTACTGCTGCAAATCCGCCCTTGAAGATAGTAAAACTCTAAGAGGAGATATTTAATTTAAAGAGGTTCTTGAGACTTCGACAAGTCTCGAACCTAGGGATTGGCGATTCTGTTACATCGACTTTGTCTGATATGACATATTATCGGACAACCCCAAGGAGACAGCTGCCATCAGAAGGAAAGCTCCTCGATTCTATTACAATGCGATCATGTAGATATTATATCGCCAATCATATGATGGAATCTTGCTCCGATGCCTTTCAAACAAAGAGGTACAGGAAGCACACAAAGAAGCTCATGATGGTATGTTCAAAGCTCACCAACCCGGACCCAAGCTTGGAGACCGGCTCAGAAGACTTGGCTATTATTGGCCGAAGATGGTCCCTGACGCCATCGCCTATGCTAAGCGATGTCATGCATATCAGATCCACGATGACTTTGTTCATCAAGCGCTAGAGCGTCTTCATCCAACATCCTCCTCATGGCCATTTGATATGTGGGGAATGGACGTTATCGGACCAATCAGTCCTCTAATATCCAGAGGACATCAATTCATCTTGGCCATGACGGATTACTTCTCTAAATGGGGGGAAGTTGTTCCCCTAAAGGAAGTAAAGACACCAAACATGATCAAGTCAATCAAGCATCACATGCTCTACTATTTTTGTGTGCCCCGACGAATCGTCCACAATAATGGGCCCCATTTTGTTAACCAAGCATTCCAGAGGTTCTGTAACAAATTCAAAATCTAAAGTTGTCATCAACGGCATACTATTCGGCCGCCAATGGCCTTACAGAAGTCTTCAACAAGACTATTGGAAAGCTTTTCAAGAAATTCGTCTCGAAAAGTCAACGCGACTGGGACGACAATTTAGGCGAGTGCTTATGGGCGTACCGCACAACGGTGAGAACTCCAACAAAAGCCACGCCATTTTCTTTAGTGTACGGATGTGAAGGTATACTCCCACTGGAGATCCATATCCCTTATCTTATTTGTTGTTTTGACAACTAGAATGGTAGATGAGGAGAAGCACCGACTGCGCCTCCAGGAGTTGAAAGCTTTAGACGACAAACATTTGCAATCACAATAGCAAATCGAGCTCTATCAAGCTCGGGTTTCAAGAGCCTTCAACAAGAAAGTCAGAGAACGAATTTTTAAGAAAGGCGACCTTTTCTTAGCAGTCAGAAGATCCATGGTTATGACTCACAAGACAAAAAGAAAGTTCAAACCAAATGGAAAGGACCATTTCTAGTAGAGTCAGTCTACTCAAATGGAGTATGCCGCCTCATAACTCCAGACAGTGATATGCTCATGATGCCAATCAACGACATATTCTTGAAGAAGTACTATCTTTGATAGGATTCTTCTCATGATCAAGTTAACACTATACCTCTGATCGATGTTTCCATATCCAAGATGTTTGGTGAGCGTCAAAGAAGAGCTTTTTCTTTCAACGGATCACATCACGATCGATTAACGCCGAGCCGACAGAACATTGTTAGCATCACGATGCATGATGTTAACATTGAAGAGACAAAGTGGGAAATTTCGATTTTAGCTTTGTCACACTTTTTATGATCAAGTTAACACTACACCTCTGATCAAAGCTTCCAGATTCAAAATGTTTGAAAGAGCACCGAAAAAGAGCTTTTTCCTTTAACGGATCGCATCATGGTCGATCGATACTGAGCCGGCCGAACATCATTAACATCACCATGCATGATGTCAATATCGAAGAGACAAAGTGCGAAACTTCGGTTACAGCCTTGTCACTCTTCTCAAATGCATCTACATTATATATGACGCCTCCGACGGTTAAAGAATAGAGAAAGTAGATGGCATTTAAGTCCAACAAAAAATCCTCGACAAATCATCATGCTGAGAGAAATAGCATGAATAGCATCAAACGATAGTTGGTAAAGGCATACCAAATCTGTTGATAGCTGAGGGTGTGCTAAAAATCTTGAGGGATCTGATCCCAGTTTTCCCTCTAAAATCCCTTACCAATTCCCGTCAATGGAATGGTGAGACCTCAAAAGAAATTGTAATTGTTTCCCCGGCAAAATAATTACAAATCAAACATGTCAAGTTAATATTACACCTCTGACATACCTCACTATTAAGTTAATACTATAGCTCTGACAGTAACTTCTTTTAATATCCCCAGCGGATAAAATTTTAACTTGTCAATTCTCTTCAGTAGAATGGCAGGTCTACCAAAATTGCTCAAATCGCAGAATCTTTCAGTCAAGTTAACACTATACCTCTAACCAAAATTTCTCATATCATAATATAAATCGCAGTTAAGTTAACGTTATACCTATGACAGTGCTTCTCTCAGTTTTTCCACCGAAAATGAGATATTTGATGCTAAGTTAATATCACACCTGTAACGCCCCGATCCGGCGGGTACGGAGACGTTACTGCGACGTATATACGCAGGTCAGAATTACCCTCACGTATATACGCTAAGCATCAGTACAGGCAAGAATCAGAGTATGGAAGCAAGTGGTGCATTATACATTCCAACACATGAGTACAGTTACAAAGTTATCACAGAAAGTGATAAATATTACAAGAATATTACATCACCAACATGGCGCAAATGCGAGAATACAAGAAAGTACAAGTATGAACAGTGCAAGGAGAGGCTCAAAGTCATAACAGGAAAACTCTAGAGCCGAGCAGGGGGCCTGGAAGGATGAGGCTCTGGACGGTCTGCTGGAGATCCACGCTACCGCTGCGCCACTCTGAACAGCAACTGGGAGAATCCACACGCTCCAATCTCTAAAACCTGGACATGAAGATCCAGAGGAGTCAGAACTCCCCGGCGAGTGGTGATGCGAAAGCCAAGTGGCGAGCATAGGTAAGCAAACACATGGTATAATACGACAAGAGCCGGAAACTGGTGGAATAGAACACATGTAGTAAAACAGAATGTGAGCAAGTATAACATAGAACCGATAAAACCGAATAAAACCGATTACGAGCAAATCCGATTGTACAAGCTTAGGTCACGGCATCATGAGACTAGTACATCGAAGGAATAATCCAAACAAGGAACCCTCATTTATATACCTTTATCCCATGTTACCGTAATCCAAGCGCATACAACACGAGTTACAAAACAGCACAACAAATTGCATATTAGGATCTTATTATAATTGGGGCCGTCTAAGTTGTAGGCTTCAGTATACGTCCCATTCCACATACTTCCACTCACAACTTATAGAGCAAGTTATTTGGAAACTGATAAAGTTCGATGAATCATGTTTCGGATGGGCCCCGTACATGCCTGGGACAACGGTCCAGGAGTATCCGGTGCTGAGCCGGAACGTACCGCTAGGTACCGGGACTTATTTACGCCCGAACAGGAATAGAGTATCACAGATCCCATAGAAATAGGCCTAGGGCGTGTGCATACCCCGCAGGAATAAACAGGAGTAGGGGTGCCAGCACACCCCACGGAATCCCTGGTGGCCGCCAGGTGATCCCTCAAGTATGTGGCCACGCGCGGCTCGATAAGACCACCATAAACATGATTAATCAGGGCCCATCAGTTCCCCCAAACCGGGTACAAGTTGTCCTTTTTATGGCTTATTAACATAATTATCAGATTACGGGAATGTGTAGGATCATAACAGGTCATAACAGGAGTACATAACAGGCATAACGGGAGTTCATGTCAAGAGATCAAGTACTACATTCCCGAAATGTGATAATCATGGGTAGAGAGTTAATCATAACAGGTATCAGGTTTTAATCATGACAATGACAAGTGATCTGGCCGGTGACAGGTAATAAGTCATGTCATAACAAGGAACAAGTATCAAGTAACAGCATATCAGGTGTCATGTGTTATATGCCTTGGAGGTGATATTAGATATGTGGCAAGTCATATCATGACAGGTGACAGGTATTAGCATGTAGATGATAGGTATCAAGCAAAGGCATATCAAGTGTTAACATACAATCAAAGAAAGTGATAGTTCCAAACAGCATAAATCGTGAGTAATACAAGTCGACCAGATGAAATAGGAAAGTCAAGAGGAAAGCGAGAACACTCGCCTAAATCTTCAGAAGGCATAGTGAAATCCCTTATCATCAGAATCCAGGAAATCAACGCGTCAACGCGTTAAAGAGAAAGTGATAGAGAGAGGAGGAAATCAAGAGAGAGAAAGAGAAAGAGAGGGAGGAGAGAGAAAGAGAGAACCAGAGAGAAGTACATGGAGAGAGAGTGTGTGCAGGGGATGCGAGTTTTTGAGAGTGAGACACGGAGGTCGCAGACGCGGGAGTCGCGTCGCGTAGATGCCACAAACGCGAGGTTCGAGACCCGCGTTCAAGTAATAACATGAGAAGAATGCAGACGCGAGCATGAGCGCCGCGTCACGATGATACAAGAACGCGCGGATCGCGTTAAAGAATTGCTTGAACGCGGGGGTGAGCCGCGTCTAGCAATAAAGTGAAAGATAGAGAGACAGGACAAGAGAGAGAGGGAGACAGGGAGTGAGACGCAGGAAATGGGGAGAGAGGGACGCAGGTTGGGAGAAAAACAGAGAAGAGAAGGAAAAGGAAAAGGAAAGGAAAAAGAAAGGAAAGAAAGAAAGAAGGAAAAGAAAGAAAGAAGGAAAGGAAAGAAAAAAGGGAAGGGGATTGGTGGCCGGCGATGGCCGGCGGTTTCCGGCGGCGGCCGGAGGTGGCCGGAAGAGGTGGCCAAAACTCCACATCCCAACCATTAGTGGGGTGCAGGTGTAGTTCATATGGTGAAATAGAGTTTTGTAAAAAAGATTTCGGAGAGCGAAGCAATAGCTCGTCGGAAAGAGCACGACGAGGAGAGGAAGATGGCATGGGCGTTGGTGGCTAAGGTGGGGTATATGGTGGTGGAGATGGTGGAGAAAGTGGTGGTGGAGATGGGTTATTTGGTCGAAAAAGGAGGAAGAAGAAGATGGTGGAGGTGGTGTTGTGGTTGTTGTTGTTAGAATGAAGGAAGAGATGGAGGAGAAAAAGATGGAAGAGTTGGTGGTGAAAATGAAGGGGAAAGTGGTGGAGAATTGGCCGGCCAAGGCAAGCCCATGGCTGCCATTTCGTTGCCTGCTAGCTTACTGGAAATGGAGAAGGAAAGAAATGTGAAAGAGAGAGAGAGAGAGAGAGAGAGAGAGAGAGAGAGAGAGAGAGAATGTAAAGAGGGGGTGTATATATAATGGGGAAATATTATAATAATGTAGCCAATCCCATCATATAAAGTGAAACTTGCGTTTCATTCAAAGGATGTTGCGTCCCCATGATACCAAAGCTGCGTCTAGGCAAATAAGGAGCCAAACGCGAAAATTAAAGCCGCGTCCAGAAGAAAAGGCGAAAGCTGCGTTTAACAGAAAGGACAAAGTCATAATGACTTGATGGGAGTCGATCTGAAATGCATTTAATGCAGAATGGAGAGGATCTCTGCATTAAAAATTGAATCCGAGTTAGGTGGAACTCGCGTCTAGTGAGAAGAGAGAAAAAGAGAAGAGTAAAATATCTGGATAAAATTCTGGTATCTGGGAAAACTCCGGAAAAGTCCAAAAAATAAGGTAGCTTGGAAAGCTTCCCAAAATTCTCAAAAATAATAAATATTATATAAAGATTTTTGGTTAAATCGGTTTTCATAAATTCAATCTCATTTTCAAAATAAAAATCCTAAAGTCAACTGGCAATATCGGTTTACACCGGGTTGGCCGGATTTTGATAAATTTTGAAAAATCCCAGAAAATGTATTAAAGAATAAAATATGATTTAAGAAGTTATGGGAAAGCCGATTCTAGAATTTCAACTCCGTTTGTAAATTAAAAATCCGAGAATCGGTCCGCGGTATTGGCCGACCCCGGTTTTGAAGATTTTCAATTTAATTCAGAAAAATTCCAGAAAATCATAGAAAATCTAAAATATTGAAAAATGGTATTTAAAACTAAAATCAGTCAAATCTAAATACCAAAAAAATCAAATCAAGCAATTCACTAGGATCGGGTTTCCGGTTCAGACTAGGGCTGATTCCGAGTTCACGATCCAAATCCAAGGTAAAACGATCATATAAATAATTCATAATACAAAACAAATATAGGAAGTAAATCGAAAAATACGATCAAAAAATTTGAATACGCAACTAAGTATGTATTCTGGGAGCGGGGTGTTATAATCCATCCACCTTACAAAAAATTGCGTCCTCGCAATTTCGATAAGGGGTAAATTGAACACAAAGGGACAAGGACGAAAATTATACCAATTAAGATATGAAGCACTATAGGTAGGGCTCTCAAGTTGACTGAACAATAATCAGAACATAGACATCCTCTGCACTTCCAGCTGTATAAATCTTCGAACAATGCCGAATAATATTGACTGATAACACAGCTTTGCAATAGAATTCCCGCTGTACTGCATACTTAATGTCGCTCCAAGAATGAGCTAGAATACTGAAGATAAAGAAAACCCTGATAGTCCTGAGCATAATAAAGAAGACCGATAATTGAGAATTCCGAATACCTGCATCAATTACTCTGAAAGATATAGCCGAGAATGTAGAATGTCCATAGAGAATTTCGACTACTGACTTCTGAAAGATAACCCGATCGCGGATCAATCCTGAGAATACTCGAGCTTCACAGAGTTGGCCAAAGAGATCATATAATCGCTTCATTCAGAACCAGCCGCTACCTCTCTGGTCTATTCATATCTTAAGTTGGTATAAAGGCTACGAAAAACCAAAACAGTGGAAAGATGGAAGGGACTAGAAATCAAAGGAAGGATGATCAAGAAAAAGATAACTCTGCACTTGTAGTTGGATTGTATAACCAGGACTCATGCATTCCAGTTGCAAATTTCTTTACCATTAATTTACCGACTGGTTGTACTGAGGATGTGAGAGCCTAGGCTCTGATACCACCCTATAACGCCCCGATCCGGTGGGTACGGAGACGTTACTGTGACGTATATACGCATGTCAGAAATACCCTCACGTATATACGCTAAGCATCAGTACAGGTAAGAATCAGAGTACGGAAGCAAGTGGTGCATTATACATTCCAACACATGAGTACAGTTACAAAGTTATCACAGAAAGTGATAAATATTACAAGAATATTACATCACCAACATGGCGCAAATGCGAGAATACAAGAAAGTACAAGTATGAACAGTACAAGGAGAGGCTCAGAGTCATAACAGGAAAACTCTAGAGCCGAGCAGGGGGCCTGAAAGGATGAGGCTCTGGACGGTCTGCTGGAGATCCACGCTACCGCTGCGCCACTCTGATCAGCAACTGGGAGAATCCACACGCTCCAATCTCCAAAACCTGGACATGAGGATTCAGAGGAGTCAGAACTCCCCGGCGAGTGGTGATGCGAAAGCCAGGTGGCGAGCATAGGTAAGCAAACACATGGTATAATACGACAAGAGCCGGAAACTGGTGGAATAGAACACATGTAGTAAAACAGAATGTGAGCAAGTATAACATAGAACCGATAAAACCGAATAAAACCGATTACGAGCAAATCCGATTGTACAAGCTTAGGTCACGGCATCATGAGACTAGTACATCGAAGGAATAATCTAAACAAGGAAACCCTCATTATATACCTTTATCCCATGTTACCGTAATCCAAGCGCATACAACCCGAGTTACAAAACAGCACAACAAGTTGCATATTAGGATCTTATTATAATTGGGGCCGTCTAAGTTGTAGGCTTCAGTATGAGTCCCATTCCACATACTTTCACTCACAACTTATAGAGCAAGTTATTTGAAACTGATAAAGTTCGATGAATCATGTTTCGGATGGCCCCGTACATGCCCGGGACAACGGTCCAGGAGTATCCGGTGCTGAGCCGGAACGTACCGCTAGGTACCGGGACTTATTTACGCCCGAACAGGAATAGAGTATCGCAGATCCCATAGAAATAGGCCTAGGGCGTGTGCATACCTGGCAGGAATAAACAGGAGTAGGGGTGCCAGCACCCCCACGGAATCCCTGGTGGCCGCCAGGTGATCCCTCAAGTATGTGGCCACGCGCGGCTCGATAAGACCACCATAAACATGATTAATCAGGGCCCATCAGTTTCTCCCAAACCGGGTACAAGTTGTCCTTTTTATGGCTTATTAACATAATTATCAGATTACGGAATGTGTAGGATCATAACAGGTCATAACAGGAGTACATAACAGGCATAACGGAGTTCATGTCAGAGATCAAGTACTACATTCTCGAAATGTGATAATCATGGGTAGAGAGTTAATCATAACAGGTATCAGGTTTTAATCATGACAATGACAAGTGATCTGGCCGGTGACAGGTAATAAGTCATGTCATAATAAGGAACAAGTGTCAAGTAACAGCATATCAGGTGTCATGTGTTATATGCCTGGAGGTGATATTAGACATGTGGCAAGTCATATCATGACAGGTGACAGGTATTAGCATGTAGATGATAGGTATCAAGCAAAGGCATATCAAGTGTTAACATACAATCAAGAAAGTGATAGTTCCAAACAGCATAAATCGTGAGTAATACAAGACGACTAGATGAAATAGGAAAGTCAAGAGGAAGCGAGAACACTCGCCTAAATCTTCAGAAGGCATAGTGAAATCCCCTATCATCGAAATTCAGGAAATCAACGCGTTAACGCGTTAGAGAGAAAGTGATAGAGAGAGGAGGAAATCAAGAGAGAGAAAGAGAAAGAGAGGGAGGAGAGAGAAAGAGAGAACCATAGAGAAGTACATGGAGAGAGAGTGTGTGCAGGGGGACGCGAGTTTTTGAGAGTGAGACGCGGAGGTCGCAGACGCGGGAGTCGCGTCGCGTAGATGCCACAAACGCGAGGTTCGAGACCCGCGTTCAAGTAATAACATGAGAAGAATGCAGACGCGAGCATGAGCGCCGCGTCACGATGATACAAGAACGCGCGGATCGCGTTAAAGAATTGCTTGAACACGGGGGTGAGCCGCGTCTAGCAATAAAGTGAAAGAGAGAGAGAGACAGGACAAGAGAGAGGGAGACAGGGAGTGAGACGCAGGAAATGGGAGAGAGGGACGCAGGTTGGGAGAAAAACAGAGAAGAGAAGGAAAAAAGAAAAGGAAAGGAAAAAAAGGAAAGAAAGAAAGAAGGAAAAGAAAGAAAAAGGAAAGGAAAGAAAAGAAGGGAAGGGGATTGGTGGCCGGCGATGGCTGGCGGTTACCGGCGGCGGCCGGAGGTGCCGGAAGAGGTGGCCAAAACTCCATGTAGGTGCCCGGAAGGAGATTTAGGTGAGAAGAATCGGGGTGTAAAATATTTCCTTGAATCAGTTGAAACAATTACAACCAGACTTTCCTTTCTTTCCGGTTACAAGGGAGGGAGGATGTTGAGTCTTGAATCCCCCTTTGTTTAATGCTGGGTTCTTCGTGTGGCGGTGGAGAGTGAATCTTGTTCTCCGTTGACCGGATGACTGTTTGGACCGTCGGGGATCTTCTCTTCGGTCGGTTGAGAGAGTAACTCGGCTCTGTCTACTAAAACTCTAGAAGAGGAGCTAGGCAAAGAGCAGCTAGTACACAGTAAGCTTGCTGAAGAGTCTTCTCTCCTTCTCTGTTGGTGATGCCTTCGTCCGGTGATTGTGCGTGTATCTCTCTATGCGTGTGTGTCTCTGTTGATGTCAACAGGGCTATTTATAGAGGTCCCTGGGGATGAACGTGCCCCCTGAAAATGCTCCACAATGAGGGGCCACTTCCCGCTACATGTGCGGTGACTGGCCCCTTATTTCGGGTAGTTGCAACTGAGACGCGGGCGTTGAGCCAACGCGTCCTGATGCCGAGACGTGGGTATCGAGCCAACGCGTCCTGATGCTGAGACGCGAGCGTTGAGCCAACGCGCCCTGATGCTGAGACGCGGGTATCGAGCCAACGCGTCCTGATGCTGAGACGCGGGTATCGAGCCAACGCGTCCTGATGCTGAGACGCGGGCGTCGAGCCAACGCGTCCTGATGCTGAGACGCGGCGTCGAGCCAACGCGTCTTGAGCTTGGATCTCTGCTTTTAAAGGCTTGTCTGTTTTTTAGACAGCCTACAGAACCCCCTCCAAAGTTTTCGATATTCCGCAGTGAAATGGGACGGATTTCGAATACTTTGGATTTTAGCCGCGTTCGCCTTTATGACTGGACTATTAATGCTCCGGGTTTGATCTTATCTGGAGTTGGCCTTTGTGAGTGTACTGTTGAACTCTTTGAAGCCATCAGAGTTGATCGTGTTGAGTGTCTAGATACACAGTCTAAACCTCCTCGATCGCTTTTAGTCTGTCACGAGTGCGCTTTTGACCAGGAGTGGTTGGCCTTCTGCTTGTGCCAGTGTACTGTTGAACTGATTTGCAGAAGCCGAACGCAGGTTCTTTTTGAAAGCAGAGACTGCCTTAAAGACGCGACTGCCATGGGGTGCGTCTTTTTGGTGATAGGAACGCGACTAATATTCCATGAGGTAGACGCGATGTTTAGCCTGCTTGGGAGGACGCGAATTTTAGAGAGACGCGTCTATTGGATGCAGACGCGATTTTCTGGACACAACGCGACTTTCTGGGTGCATTTATGGTGATGCTGACGGGGCATGTCCATCGCAGAGGCGCGTTCTTTGGGCGCGAATCTGTGCCATGTCATGATTACGCCGCCAGCTGGCCCGGGAATCGGAGAGGTTTTCTCCGTTAGGCGCGCGGATTTCCCGGTTCATTAAATGAACTGCTCCACGTGTCGAATGATGACTCGCGGCGGGGTCACGACGCATGATCTTCTCTGTTCAGAAATGATCTGGTTACACGCGTCACGTGGCGACTCGCTGCAGCGTCTATCGGGCCACACACCGCGTATCTTCGCGAATCTTTGTGCCTATAAAGGCCACAGTTAGAGGGATTTGTCTTCTTCTCCGAACGCGCTTACTCAGAGATTTAAGAGAGTTCTTCTTCTCCATTACTGCTCATCTTCTTCATTGACCTCCGATCACCAATGGCACCCAAGGCCAAGCCGACCGCGTCGTCCTCCAAGGCGACCATTGCCGAGGCCCAAGGGGGCGCTTCCTCCGTGCAGGATGTTTTCCGAGGTAAAGATGCCATTTTGGCTAAGCTTCACCGTTACTGGGAATTTTTAGAGAACCCTAAAAAAAAAACTCTTAACACAGAATATGAACCGGTTTGATTCTCAGACGCAGTCTCGGACGCGGTCTTTGAGTTGATAACCGAGGCGCGAGTTTGATGACCCAACGCCAGTGAACTCTGCACTTCGGGTCCTTCACTTGGAGATTTTCTAACTGTGAAGGATCTGGACGCGGTCTTGGTTTACAGAACGCGGATTTGATCCTTGCGTTCTGTGCCACTTGACGCGGATTTGCAGATCTGGACGCGGGTTTTGATAACTTCTGCGCCCAGTATCTCTTCTGCGTTTGGACGCAGATTCGCAGGTCTGGACGCGAATTTTGATAATTCCTGCGTCCAGTTTCTCTTCTGCGTTTGGGTCATGAACACTTAGCATTTTTCCTTGCTTTTAATGAAGTATCTGACTAAGTGTCCTTTTCTTTTGCAGTGCGACATATTCCTGGCTCGCTCGCCAAGATACGCCACTTTGGTCATGTAGGAGGCGCCGACCGGGCTTGACCTTCGTGCAAAGAATGAGTGTCCCAGTGACTGCTGACCAGTCGCCAGATCGCAGGGAGAGGCTCTCCAATGTTGACAGGAGAACCTTCCGGGCGCTTATGACCGATGCCGCATTCAAAACGGATGATGGTGTCAGGCTGGAGAAGCCTGCCTTCTTCTTCGGGATCACGTCCATGACGACGGCCGTCGCGTGTCTGAAGGAACTTACAAATGGCTCCGTCAGATAAAGGATGGAAGATTGTTTCTTCCGGATATGGAGAGGATGTTCCCGTTGTCCTACTTCCAACACATGTCCATCCCTCGGAAGATGGAATGGGATGTTTCCCAATATGTCCTTGAGATCACGCTCGGTGCTTGAGCTTCCAGAAGGTACACCGCTATGATAGTCATGACAGGTCGGTCGTCGGCCTGTTCCCCGCGTCGCGCAAGTCCGATGTTCCGGTCGGGGAGATACCACAGCTTGCCGCTACCTTCCTTAACTCGTTTATGGAAGCGGAGGGTGACTATCCTACCGAGTTCCGTGCGCATGGGTGGATCCATTCTACGGGAATATTTGGTGGGGCAGAATGGTGGGTTTCGTCCTTATCGAACTCAAGGAGCTGCTAGAGCGTGTGGGATTGTACCCAGCAATCAGGGCCGTGCAGTGGGGTATCCCACCAAGCTCTCATAATTTCTTCGGAGTCCTGGAGCGATATAACTCTCTGACGGGGACATTCTTCACCCCGGTTGGAGAGATGGGCCTGGCGCTGCACGAGCTGCATGAGGTTTCGGGCTGGCGTCAGGGGACATTCCTTATGAGGAATATGTCCCTACCACTAAGGAGCTCCACTTTTTGGAAAAAGAGTTTCCCGCAATATATGAGACCTACTGGGAGGTGATGTGCCACTTCCACATCTGCGGCCAGATAACTGCCTGGAGGTCAGGAGGAGTCAAGCAGTTGTCTTGGGCTTGTTATCTGTTCAACAATGTCCACAAGAAAGACCTCCCGATAATCCGACTGGCTCCCAGCTCCGATAGGGAAATTGAAGACAGGATCGACCAAGCTCCGAACAGCTTCTACACCACGGAGTCGAACGAGGACGGTTTTCGACCCTGACTTGGTCTTTGAAAGCTTTCACCATCAAGCCCGGACTCCCATCTCTGATCGAGCACTGTTGGCGGGCTTCCTGATGTTGTGGCTGAAGAGATGTGTGGTGCCCACGCTGCCACACGAAGTTATTGTTGCCGACGTGGTATACCCGGCGGTGCTCCTGGCTCATGGCAGCCCCATATCCATTCTTCCGGCCGTAGCGGCTGGCATTCAGAGCGGGCTGCGGGCGTTAACCAAAAGTTTCTGCGAACCCCCGAAAACTGTTGATTCCCATGGAAAGCCATATGTTGACTCAGAGGGGAATCCAATGGTGAAGCGTCCCAACCCTCGGATCGAGCTGCCTTACACGTACCTCATGGCTTGGTATGTGATGCACTGCCCTTCCTTGATGACGGCGGCGCGTGGGGGTGCGGGTCATGTCCCATTTGTGCAGCGGCTGGAACGTTCGGAATGGTGTGACGCCTACATCTATTATGTTCGGAAGCGTCTATCAATCGCCACGAATTACCAGCTCAATCGCTGCTCTCCAGAGATTCCTGGTGTAGCTCTCGGGGAGCTGTCTGCTGATGTCGCTGGCCGGGATGGCTTCTCGCAACTGTCTGCGGGACTCTTCTGGTGGTTGATCAACATCCGGCCAGGATATGTGCTGTTCCGGCAAGGGACTTCATGCACTATTGAGCCGTATATGTCGAGTCGATTCGCCCGACAGTTCGGCTACGATCAACTCTACGTCGGCAATCCCAATACTCAACTTGCCTTCGAAGGCAATCTGTTTGAAGGTGCTCGGGCCTGGTACTACAGTGTGGTCGGAGGGACGGGAGCAACATTCCGTCTACCTATCGAGGGGCCCAAGTGCCGTACGAGCTTCAGTTTCTGCACTTGGTACTCCCAAGCCAACCAGACACCAGATTTTGTTCCGGAGTTCTCATGTATTGAGAGCATCAATGCAGATCTCGAGGCGAGGTCGGAGTCTGGTAAACAGATGAAACTCATCAACCAGTACCTGAAGGCTCAGAAGGAGGTTGGGAGACGATCGAGGAGGGAGCCCCCAGCAGTGAGGGCGGAGTCGCGACCGGCAAGGGCAGAGCCACGAGCGACAAGGGCGGAGCCACCAGCCACGAGGGAGGAGCCGCGGGCAAGGAGGTCTAAGCAGGTGATGAGCAAGCGTCGTCGACGCTCTGCTTCTATTGCTGAGTCTTCCCCAAAGAAGGCTCGGAGGGACTTAACGGCTGAAGTCTCTCAATCCGGAGACATCTCTGCTGGAGTTGAGGCTCCTCCTGAAGATGTCCCTGTTAGAGTTGAGGAACCGCCAGAAGATGAAGATTTCCCAAGCTTGGTCCGTGCTCCTAGGTCGCACAGCAAGACCGTGGAGGAAGGGGAGCTTGTTGACGAGTCCACCACCGCCGAAGAGGACGAGTCACTGGAGGTCGACATAATGACTGGAGGGGATGTTGAGATTGCAGGCATCTCAGCTCAACCCGAGCCTTCTTCTGCTCATGAAGGGAGAGACGAGGCACAGCAGCCGGGTCTCCTAGCGTCTTCATTTTCAGTCTTAGGGCAGTCGACCCTAGTCCTACCACTGGGGTAATTGGAGGTAAGGCTCCTGTTGCGGAGCTTCCTCGTGTTGCGCTGTCGTCTTCTTCGTTATCGGGGGAAAGCGCCTTTGAAGACGAGATCGACTATGGCGATGAACCCGCTCTTCCTGATCAGAGCAAATTCTTCCACATCTCGGAGGAGGAACAATATGAGGGTGAGCCATCGACTGTATCACGCTAGCGATTATCCCTGCTGAAGGTACTCTTTCCATCTTTTGACCTAATTTCCCTTTTTAGTTTTGAAGAGGAGGCTTTAACATTCTCCCTCTTATATTGTAGGATTGGCTGAGAATGTCGAGGCTGCACCCTCCTCGCAGATCGAGGAAATGGTACAAGAGTTGACCCAGCCAGAAGGGGTCACGGCTTTGGTTGCCGAGATAACTCCAGCTGGGGCAACTACTGATGCCGGGGAGGTTTCTCCTTTGCCGGAAGAGGAGGCAACCCCTAAGGCCGGGGAAGAACCCACTCTGCAGGATGAAGGGGTTACCATTGGAGCCAGGGAGACTTCCACTCCGCAAGATTTGCCCAAGGATTCGGCATCTCTGGGCCTCCCAGATGGTAAGGAAGTTCTGATATTTTGAATGTTTCGCTTTTCTCCTTTGTGGCTAATGTCACAATAACTTGCAGAGAGGACTGAGGGGGCTCAGGTGGAGAGTCCAGCGGTCGGTACCCTTCTAAGAGGCCACACAGCTCAAGTCTCGGCTGAAGCTTCTGAGGAGGTTGCGCTTGCTACTCCATCATTAGCTGTGGAGGTTCCTGCCGAGATAACACCTCCGAAGTGCCCGAGGCTGCTTCTGCTCTAGCCGTATCGGTGGTCAGCACAACTCTTGTGCGAGAAGATCCGCCTTATATCCCTTATCCCGTGACAGAAAAGGGGTCGGGAAGCTTCCCAGGTGGTGACGATATGGGGGAACTCGCACGCCAGATGGTGCAGCAATTCTTTGCTTCGATGGGATCATGTATTGATCTCATCTTACGTGGAAGCAGCTCCTTCGCTTTTGCCCAGACGCTTCTCAGGAATCTGGCCGAGAACGTCGAATTAACCGGAGGCCCCTCACTTGCCCAGGCGTGTCTGCGGGTGGTGGAGCAACTGGGAGATGATCTGCATGAGCTGAAGTCTTTGGAAGATGCCAGCTCTTCTAGTGAGGCTCAGGCCACCCTAACCCGGCTCTTAGCTGCTCAAGAACAAGAGCGACAGGAGGCAGAGGCACGAATAGATGCAGAGATCCGCAGCCTCGAATATTCCCAGGCTGAATGTCAGAAACTGACTGACAATTCAAGGGAATCCGAGATTGTCATGCGGAGCACGGAGCACGTCATCCTCAGCGCTCGGGACACCATTGCCAAAGCTCGGGACACCATTGCCAAGGCAGAAGCTGTGCTTGCAATCAATGAGAAGAAGCTTGTTACCATCAAAGAGGAGCTTACGGAGCAACAGGCAGCTAAGGCGCGAGCTGAAGAGAGTCTGTCTCTGCATTCTTCCAGGGTTGTCCCCGCGTCTGAAGTCTTCATAACTGCCGCGTCTGTCACTTAGTTTCCTTTGTCGAAATGTACTAAGTTCCAGATTTTCTAACTCTCTTGTTTATTCTTTGCAGGTAGGCTTGCTCGTCCTTTTTTCAGGTTTGCTGGGCCCCGGAAAGAATATATCGGCGGGCGAACTTGCTCAATGTTCGTTTGTAAGAGAGTAATTATGGTCCTCGTCGTTTGTAAGAGAGTAAATTATATCTCCGACGAGGACCCAAATCTCGCCAAGGTCTCTTCAGATCTTCTGCACCAACCATGTCTGATGGCAAAAGATGGTCAGGTCAGGTATGACGGCGAGGAGGTTCCGGCGGTTGCGGTGGCGGAAAGATCCTCTTCCTCTCCCTACTCCAGAAGTGACATCAAGGACACTCCGTTGGATGGCCTGCTGGGGAAAGGGATGGTGATGAATGAAGGGTTGCAGGACTTTCTGCTGCCGCTGGACCTCAAGAACACCATTGCTCTTAGCTTAGTCAGCTAGGGCGCTTTCGACTTTTGCGTCATCGCCATGGCGCAATCGGCTCCATTTGTGCACCTGGGATCGGATGCGGTTTCAAGGAGTGAGTACGGCCTCTGAGAGAGGGAGGGACTTCTTTGTACTCCTTAATTGTAACACTCATCTTATTGTATAAGAGAGCGTTTTGTATCACTTTCATATGCTTGGATAAATAAAAGTGACACTTTTCCTTTTGCCTCCTTCATTGTCTTAACTTTTTGTCTTCAGTTAGACACGTAGAAGCAAGGAATCTTTTGACCTTATCAAAATTATAGTGGTAATCTTTTGTAAGGAAAGATCCTATTTCAGGAGTTTTCATGATACTGTCAGAGGTGTGATATTAACTTGACAGGGATGGGATGATTTTTTGGTGGACCTGCCATTTTGTAAAAGAAAGTGACAAGTGGAGTTCGTACCCTCAGGGAAGATGAACTTTTATCAAGGATTTGGGATTAACTTGATTTAAGATCAGCTGGGGAGTTTGACGGAAACATTGTTAACGGTGTAATGTTAACCAACAATGTTTCTAAATGAACTTGATACTCTGTCGGGGAGAGTATCAAATGAGACTAGACTCGCAGGGAATCTAGGAAGGTTTTTACCGTTAGAGGTGTGATATTAACTTAACGGTTTAGAAGTAGTCCTGTCAGAAGTGTAATGTTAACTTGACAAGGATGTGAGTCAGAGGTGTGATATTAACTTAACTCAGAATGTCACTGTCATAGGTGTAATGTTTAACTTAACAGTGAGGTAATGCTAGAGGTGTGATGTTGAACTTAGCATTGGTCATCTCGACTTAGACGAGGAAGTCGAGGAACGGTCATGGCCATAGGTGTATTGTTGAACTTAGCGATGACTCGGATGCTAGAGGTGTAGTGTTAACTTGGCATCATTCATCTCGGCTTGAACAAGGAAGTCGAGGAAAGGTCATGGCCAGAGGTGTATTGTTGAACTTAGCGATGACTCAGATGCTAGAGGTGTATTGTTAACTTGGCATCGTCCGTTGCAGCTTCGATACGGAAGTCTGAAGAAAGGTGGCTATCAGAGGTGTGATATTAACTTGACAGGCACTCGATGTACTGCTTAGAGGTGTAATGTTAACTTAAACAGTAGTTTGTCAGAGGTGTAATGTTAACTTGACAAGAATTGGCTCGTGATAAGAGCAATTTAAGGACCTGTCATTCTATTGATGAGAATTGACAAGTGGAATTTGAAATGCCAGAGGTATAGTGTTAACTTGGCAAATTTGAGAGTTTGTTACTCTATGCAGAGTTAACAAGCAAAGTTTATACTCGACAAAGAGTATTCATTACCAGAGGTATAGTGTTAACGTAGTAATGATTGCATTTTGTGGTCCTACCATTCTATGGATGAGAATTGGTAAGGGATTTTGGAGGAAAGAGTGGACTCAAGTCCACTTAGGATTTTTAGCAAACCCTCAGCTATCAACGGATTTGAGATGCCTTTACCAACTACCGTTTGAGTTGGGCTAGCCATGCTATTCCCCTCAGCATGATGAGTTGTCGAAGACTTATGTTGGGCTTAGAAGCCAACATTTTCCTCTATCCTTAGCCATCGGAGGCGTCGGATGTTTCTGATCAGAGGTGTATTTTTAACTTGACCAGTGGAAGAATACTGTCTAGGGATAGTATTTCTTCAAGAATTTGCCATTGATTGGCATCATGAGTGTATCGCCATTCGAAGTTATGAGGCGGTATGATCCATTTGAGTAGACTGACTCTACCACAAACGGTTCTTCCCATTTGGGTTGGAATTTTCCTTTTGTCTTGTGCGTCATCACCATGGGTCTTCTGACGGCTAAGACAAGATCGCCTTTCTTGAAGGTTCGTATTTTAACTTTCTTGTTGAAGGCTCTGGTGATTCGAGCTTGGTAGAGCTCGATTTGCTGTTGGGCTTGCAGGCGCTTGTCGTCTAAAGCCTCCAGTTCCTGGAGTCGCTGTCGATGCTTCTCCTCTGTCGTCATCTCCGCTGTCAAGGCGACGCGTAGAGATGGAATTTGGATTTCCAGTGGAAGGACGGCTTCGCATCCGTATACCAAGGAAAATGGCGTGGCTTTAGTTGGGGTTCGCACCGTTGCGCGGTAGGCCCATAAGCATTCACCCAACTTGTCGTCCCAGTCCCGTTGACTTTTCGAGACAAATTTCTTGAGAAGCTTGCCAATAGTCTTGTTGAAGGCTTCTGCAAGACCGTTAGCAGCAGGATAGTATGCTGTTGAGGACACACTCTGGATTCTGAACTTCGCGCAGAATCTCTGGAAAGCCTGGCTGATGAACTGGGGTCCATTGTCATGGATGATACGCCGAGGCACACCAAAGCGGTAAATAACGTGATGTTTCACGAACTTGATCACGTTAGAAGATTTTACCTCTTTCAAAGGGATAGCTTCGGCCCACTTTGAGAAATAATCGGTTATCGCTAGAATGAACCGATGTCCTTTCGATGATGGTGGGCTGATAGGGCCAACCACGTCCATCCCCCACATTTCAAACGGCCAAGTAGAGGTCGTAGAGTGGAGGTACCCTGGTGCTTGATGGATGAAATCGCCGTATATTTGGCAGGCGTGACATCTCTTAGCATAAGCGACAGCATCGGCGATCATCTTGGGCCAATAGTAACCCAACCTTTGGAGTCGATGTGCCAATTTCGGGCCAGGTTGATGAGCTCCACAAGTACCATCGTGGGCTTCTTTCAATATTCCTTGGGCTTCTTTTGATGAGAGGCACCGGAGCAGGATCCCGTCATGCGATCGACGATACAATGTTCGCGAAATCGCATTATAGTAGAATTTGGGGGCTTTCCTTCGGATGGCAGCCGCCTCCTTGGCGTCTTCAGGCAAGATGCCGTATAAGACAAAATCAATGTAGGGGAATCGCCAGTCTCTAGGCTCTAGACTGGTTGACACTTCAAGTGTTTCCTTGTCGTGATGATCTCTCGTTGACCCTGGGCAGTCTCCGAGTGAAATTTTTGGACAGTATAAGTCATGGCTATAGACGAATACTTTCTCCATTGCTCCAGCTGGAAGGGCTAAGGAGGCAGCAAGGGATGCAAGTGCATCTGCATGCGCATTTTGCCTGCGCGGTACATGGTCGATGTAGAAGTTTGAAAACCTCTCGGCCATGTGGATTGTCGCATTGTAATAGGGTACCAGATCTTCATGTCTGACCTCATACTCTCCGCGAACTTGGCTGACGATGAGTTTAGAATCACCGTACGCCTCGAGATTTTTAACGCCAATCTCATCGGCGAATTGCATCCCGATCAAAAGAGCGTTGTATTCCGCCACATTGTTGGAGCAGGGCTCGGTTAACGAGATAGCTCGGGGAATCACATAATTTTGTGGGGAGACGAGTACTACTCCCACCCCCGCTACTGAGTGTCCCTTTGGGCTTGTTCTTGATGCTCCATCGAAAAAAAGTTGCCACACTTGCCCTTCGAACAACGTCTGAGTCAGGCAAACTTCGGCGACCTCGTCTGGGAGATCTTCATAGAGTTTGGCTGCCCTTGGATCTGGGTGCTCAGCTAGGAAGTCCGCCACCGCTTGTCCCTTAATGGCTTTCTGCGGCAGGAAGTGCATATCATACTGGGATAGCAACATGGCCCATTTTGCCAGCCGGCCATTTAGTGAAGAAGGCTTTGTCATAAGTAACCTCAAAGGATTGACTTTTGATATGACATTTATAGTCTGGCCTACCAGATAGTGTCG
The DNA here is from genome assembly GCA_038442645.1 of Agave tequilana. Classification (NCBI taxonomy): domain Eukaryota; kingdom Viridiplantae; phylum Streptophyta; class Magnoliopsida; order Asparagales; family Asparagaceae; genus Agave; species Agave tequilana. The sequence continues at coordinate 29,751 of JAVJIF010025988.1, forward strand.
CATTTTCTGAATGGCGAACACTAGTGCCAAACATTCCTTCTCGATCGGGTTGTACCGATGTTCGGCTCCGACCATTGTCCTACTTAGGTAGTAGATTGCTTGTTCTCGTCCTTGATCATCATTCTGAGCTAGTAGAGCTCCCAGGGAATGATCCATTGCTCGAACATATACCAAGAAAGGCTTTCCGGACACCGGAGCTGCAAGAACTGGTGGTTGGGTGAGGTAGTGTTTGATCTCCTCAAATGCTTTTTGACAAGCGTCGTCCCAAATGAATGAAACGCCCTTTTTCATCAGCTTGGTGAAGGGTTGGCATCTCCCAGAAAGGTTGGATATGAACCTGCGGATGTATGCCAATCGTCCTTGTAATCCCCTGAGCTCCTTGAGGCTTCTCGGGGGTTGCATCTCCTGGATAGCGCGGATCTTTTCCGGGTCCAAATGGATTCCGGTGGAAGTCACAACAAACCCTAGGAATTTGCCACTGGCTACCCCCAGGAAGGACTTGGTGGGATTCATCTTCAATTGATGAGCCCGCATGATGTCGAAGACCACCTTCAGATCAGCTATGTGATCTCCTTTAATGCGACTTTTCACCGCGATGTCATCGACATAACATTCCACCGTTTTGCGTATCTGCTGATGGAAAATGGCATTCATAGCCCTTTGGTATGTTGCCCCTGCATTCTTCAGTCCGAAGGGCATGACGGTGTAGCAATATACCCCTAGAGGTGTCCTGAAGGAGGTGTGCTTTTCGTCATCGGGATACATCTTGATTTGATTGTATCCTGAGAACCATCCATAAAGGACATTCGCTCGAATCCACAAGTATTGTCAATCATGACATCCGTGATTGGCAATGGGAATTCGTCTTTGGGGCAGGCCTCGTTTAGATCACGGAAGTCGATGCAGATCCGGATCTTCCCATTCTTCTTGGTGACGGGGACGATGTTGGCTACCCAGTCGGGATGCTGTTCCTCCCTGATGAAGCCAGAATCAATAAGCTTTCTGACTTCTGATTGAATTGCCTCCAATATCTCTGGACGGAACCGTCGCTGCTGTTGTTTAACAGGCTTCATGTCCGGATTGATGTTAAGGCGATGCATAGCCACTTGAGGATCAAGCCCAGGCATGTCCTCATAATTCCAGGCGAAGACGTCTATATACTCTTGTACAAGAGATATTAGATCCTCCTTTTCCGAAGGTGACAAGCCGTCACTTATGAAAATGGGCTTGCGGTTGGCCTCATCTCCTAGGTTGATCTGAACAACCTTGTCTTCTGTGGGTGGCTCACGCTGTTCAAAGCGGGTATCCCAAAGAGCATTTAAATGTTTGATCCATGGATCTGTATCAGCTTGGATCATTTCTTCATCTTCATCTTCCAGATGGCCTGTTGAAACCATGTTTACTGAAAGCCCTTTGAAGATGTTGCCGACACTGACATCTGACTCCCACGATGACGTGTCTGAAGAGCAATCGTGACCTGACGACTCTCGAGAATCAGAGGCTGATGGGACTGGAGTTGATACATAGCCCAACCCCCGGCGCGTCTGATGATAATAATCAGGTGCTTTCCCTTTTGGCACAAAGGACCGGAGCAGCGTTCTCCTTCCTTTACCGAAGTTTAATCCGGGCCTGTTGGTTAGGTCATATCCCATGCACTTCATCATCTTGAGTGCTTTTGGTTCATAATGATCGAACTGAGGGGATTCATCCTCGCCTTCCGACTCTTCGTGACGCATCGGTTCAGACGAGATTCGGCCAAAAAGTATTGATCTTTGACCTTTTCGTCTGGCTGGAACCATAAATATAGATTCTTGCGCATTGCCATTATCTTGGTATGTCCCGAAGGATGATTTCATCGGTACATGCAAAGATGTCAAAGCATCCATTGCCGACCAGAGGTCATCGTCCACGTCGGTAGTAGTATCCGACGGTATTGAATCGGAAACATACACGGGAAAATACGCAAAATCTAAATCTTCATTAATGTACCAACCACCCGCATCGTCGGTGGTGTTATCAACATCGAGCTTATTAGTGCTCTTTACAAGGGGTTCCAACTCCCACAGGCACTCTTCGTTCTCGGGCTCAATGTCAGCCTCATTACCAGAGTCTAGCTCCTCTGGTTGCGGGGTTTCATTAGTCTCCTCAGGATCCTGATATAGGAGGGAGTCCGTGAAATAATTTTCAACCCCTTTAAACGGATGCCTTTCGGCAATCAACGTTCGAACTTGTCCACTCTCGTCAATGTATTTCATGACTTGGTGGAGAGTGGAGGGAACGATGGAATTACGGTGAATCCATGGTCGTCCCAGCAACAGGTTGTAGGAAGTGTCAGCGTCAATGACGTAGCATGTCACTTCCGACTTGAGGCTCCCGATCTGACATTTGAGCTTGATCTTCCCCATCGGACGGGAGCTATTGGCATTAAACCCGTAAATAGTTGTCTGGGTAGGGCTCAGACGATGGGTAGGAATGCCCAGAAATTGCATGACTCGGCGAGGTATGATACTCAGCGCGGACCCTGGGTCTACCTGGATGCGATTTACCTCGGACGACCCGATATATCCTGTGAAGTATAGGGGTCGGTCATGCTTCCCTTTAACCTGCATGTCGTCTGTTGTGAAGGTGATGCAGGGAGCATTTGGGGAGGCGTGGAGGCAATCCTCTACATCTTCCTCCCTTGGCACGCGGGTCATGAAGACCTCAGCATTTGCCAAAGCTTCTTGTAGAGCCTCTCTGGTTGACTTTGATAGCCTCAGGAGTTCATACAAGGTGATGCGTGCCGGGATGTTGGCTAGTTGAGCCAAGACATCGAAGCGGTAAGGTGTCGAGGATCCTTCCGCTGCACCTTTTGAAAGAACCCGAGAAAACCGGGTTTCTTTCTGTTTCTCCACAGGTGGTTTTGTGGAGGGCTTGGCTGGTTCTACGGCTGGTTGCGTAGGAGCCGCTGCCGTCTCGCCGTACTGCTTCAAGTATGCCTGTCCTGAACGGGTCCCTGCCGTCGGTTGGCTGGGCTCTGCGGCCAGGACTATTGTTTCCTCTTCTGAGTCAGTCAACGAGGGAACATCAGTATCCGCTTCTCGAGACGAAGCGCAGATCACATGGCACGATGAAGCTTTTGTCTTGCCTTTGGACTTTCTGTTGGTCACAGTAGTCCATTGTTGTTCATCGACGAGGTCAGGGTGGACCCACATGGTTTCCCCCCGAGGTGTAGGGACGGCTACCAAGCCCTTCTCCTGTTGCTGGTGAGGGTCTGTGTTGACCACTCTTAATTCTCCCCTTGGAATAGGAGTTACCCCTGCAGGTGTAGGAGGTTGTCTCCCGACTGGAGAACTGACGTCACATTGGCCGTCACTTTCTTCTGCTCTGGTCGGAGTTTTAACACTTCCGCGTCAATCAGAGCCTGGAGGATGTCCTTGAAGACATAGCAGCTTTTGGTAGGATGTCCCAACATTCTGTGGTACATACAGTAGTTGGGATTGTCGGTCTTGCCGACTTCCTCTGGGCGTCTAACTTCAGGGAGCTTCAGTCGATTGCTCTTGTTGAGTAGCTTGAAGAGCGAATCGACATGTTCCTCCTTGAAGGAATACTGCTTGTTGGGGCGTGGCTGGCTTGAAGAGCCACTCGCCCTGCCTGTTTGAGGTTTGGCGGGAGATTTGGTCTCTGTTGCCAAATTATCCTTCCGCTTTGTTTGGAGGGATGTGTCTGGTGCCGGTGCACGCCTTGTTGACCTTTCCGGCCGCGGCTTGCCTTCCTCCGCTCGGACGCGGGCGACAATCTCCTCAGCCTGTTCACCTTGCTGGACTAATTGTTTCCAGGTGCGGCTTTCAGCAACTCCTATTTAAGCAAGGAGTGAGGTCTGGAGATTATGACGACATGTTTCCACCAGGGTGGCCTGGGTCATGCCGCTTGGACATTGGAGTGCCACGTTCTGAAATCTTTCTACGAAAGACTTAACGGACTCTCCCTTTCGCTGTTTGGTAGCTAAAAGGGTGGGCATTGTCACTTCCGAATCATCTTCGAAGAAGCGTGTCAGAAACAGCTTCTCCAAGTCACTCCAGTTCTTGATTGAACCTTCTGGGAGCTTCATGAACCATTCAAAGGCCAACCCTTTCAGGGTGCCTATGAACAGTCGCGCCAGTATAGCGTCGTTATCTACTACATTCCCGGTCTGGGATTTGAAGTAGTAGATGTGCTGGTTGGGTGACCCCTTCCCGTCAAATGCTTGGAGAGTTGGAGCCTTGAACTTAGGAGGGTGCGGGACTAAGTCCCACTCGGCCGGATAGGGCCGGACTACTCCAGCCTCTTGGAGATCTTTACGACTGGCAAGGGCATTGAGTCGTTGCTCCAGCAGGCTCATTCTTTTAGTATGAGCCTTTTCCGGGTCTGGGTCGCTTCTTGCCTGCGACGAGGGCTTGGACACATCCGAGGTAGATCGTCGTGTCTCGTCGGAAGGTTCGGAGGGTGGGCTTCCTCCCTTTCTACCTTTCCCCTTCGGCCTTCTAGGAGGAGATCTCGCTCTTTCTTCAAGCAATTTCTCAAGCATATGCTTGAGGGAGTCAATGGATCTCTGTTGAGAGGCGATTATATCCATCTGGCGCTTCTGCGTCTGTTCTAAACGCCTGGCCGTCTCCTCAGGAGTGTCTGCCATGTAGGCGGAGGCCTCCTTCTCGACGGAAGAGTTTGAAGCCTGCGACTCCACTACAGCGGAGTGAGAATCACCCATTCTAATGCCGCGGGCTAAGGCATTATAGTCAATTGGGGGAATGGCCCCCGTCCGGGTGCGAGTGTGTTGATACACCCCCTCCGGCTCAGAGTCTGATTCCTCTGAGTTGACCATTGGTTATTTTCCCTTACTTCTGCTAGTCATGTTTGCAGTAAGCTCTGGGTATTCAACGTCTGAGAAGGTTCTCCTTCTGTGGGAGCGTCTTCTTTTGGCTGACGGGGGAATCAGGGTCAGCTGTCTGATTAAGGACTGCTGGTGCACGCCTGATCCATAATGGCATCCAGAGAGCATATGGATGAGCTGTTGACAGCAGCATGACGAAGTGGCTTGATTGGCACTTCTTTTCCTTGTCAAATAATCCCTCAAATCCGTGGGAGGGGGATTAAGGAGACTGGTCTCGCAACGTCGAAGACGGGGGACAGTCATGTGCTGTTCAGCCTGGACGCAGACTTCAGGGACGCGGCTCTCATAACGCAGCTGTATGACGCGCGCGCGAGTCTCGCGTTGCTGCCTGATGCGTTTGGGCAGAGTTGCTTGAGAGAGAGTGGGCTGCTGGGCCCCACGCCTATGAGTGCGTGCTTCCTGCGTTTGGAAAGACGCGGAGGTTTCACCCTGGCGTTTGATGGGTTGGTCCTCGGAGGACTCAACTTGAGGAGTATCGCGTTTGGGTCGCCAAACGCGGATCTCACGCACTGGACGAGGTGCGGGCAAGGCATCATATTGTTCGCCGCGTCCACCCCCGGTCAGACAACCAACGGTTCCGACTTGGAGTTGACGCGCGCGTCTCCTCTGTCGACGCTCAGCATTCCGGTTGCGTCGTGGAAGAGGGGAGAAACCAACAACCTCCTGGTTTACAGAACCAGGAGTGTTCACCACACGGGTCTCCTGAGAGACGTTGACGCGGGTATTCTGCGCAACGCAGTTGATCGTAGCAGCAGTGGTGCCTGGGACCACGCGGGCCTTCTGGGAGGCGTTGGCGCGTGTGTTCTGTGCGACGCGGTTGATCGCAACAGCAGTGCCTGAGGTCACGCGGGCCTTCTGGGAGGCGTTGGCGTGTGACCTTGTCTTGGCACAGCGGGCATCGGCACCCGGCAGAGCCTCAGATTGGGCTTCGGGTAGCTTTTCAGTTGAGACCCTGCGGCAGACGCGGGTCTTTGGGCTCTTGGAGCCAGAAGAGAGGAACTCTTCATACTTCGCCTGGTCGAACTCGACAACGAGCGTTTCGACCATCTTCCCCTTACGGAGAACATCATCCTGCGCCACAGCTTGTTCATCAGTGACAAACAGATTCCCCAGCGGAGTCGCCATCTCTTGTAGGTGCCCGGAAGGAGATTTAGGTGAGAAGAATCGGGGTGTAAAATATTTCCTTGAATCAGTTGAAACAATTACAACCAGACTTTCCTTTCTTTCCGGTTACAAGGGAGGGAGGATGTTGAGTCTTGAATCCCCCCTTTGTTTAATGCTGGGTTCTTCGTGTGGCGGTGGAGAGTGAATCTTGTTCTCCGTTGACCGGATGACTGTTTGGACCGTCGGGGATCTTCTCTTCGGTCGGTAGAGAGAGTAACTCGGCTCTGTCTACCAAAACTCTAGAAGAGGAGCTAGGCAAAGAGCAGCTAGTACACAGTAAGCTTGCTGAAGAGTCTTCTCTCCTTCTCTGTTGGTGATGCCTTCGTCCGGTGATTGTGCGTGTATCTCTCTATGCGTGTGTGTCTCTGTTGATGTCAACAGGGCTATTTATAGAGGTCCCTGGGGATGAACATGCCCCCTGAAAACGCTCCACAATGAGGGGCCACTTCCCGCTACATGTGCGGTGACTGGCCCCTTATTTCGGGTAGTTGCAACTGAGACGCGGGCGTTGAGCCAACGCGTCCTGATGCCGAGACGCGGGTATCGAGCCAACGCGTCCTGATGCTGAGACGCGGGCGTTGAGCCAACGCGCCCTGATGCTGAGACGCGGGTATCGAGCCAACGCGTCCTGATGCTGAGACGCGGGTATCGAGCCAACGCGTCCTGATGCTGAGACGCGGGCGTCGAGCCAACGCGTCCTGATGCTGAGACGCGGGCGTCGAGCCAACGCGTCTTGAGCTTGGATCTCTGCTTTTAAAGGCTTGTCTGTTTTTTAGACAGCCTACACTCCACATCCCAACCATTAGTGGGGTGCAAGTGTAGTTCATATGGTGAAAATAGAGTTTTGTAAAAAAGATTTCGGAGAGCGAAGCAATAGCTCGTCGGAAAGAGCACGACGAGGAGAGGAAGATGGCATGGGCGTTGGTGGCTAAGGTGGAGTATATGGTGGTGGAGATGGTGGAGAAACTGGTGGTGGAGATGGGTTATTTGGTCGAAAAGAAGAGGAATAAGAAGATGGTGGAGGTGGTGTTGTGGTTGTTGTTGTTAGAATGAAGGAGGAGATGGAGGAGAAAAAGATGGAAGAGTTGGTGGTGAAAATGAAGGGGAAAGTGGTGGAGAATTGGCCGGCCAAGGCAAGCCCATGGCTGCCATTTCGTTGCCTGCTAGCTTGCTGGAAATGGAGAAGGAAAGAAATGTGAAAGAGAGAGAGAGAAGAATGTAAAGAGGGGGGTGTATATAATGGGGGAAATATTATAATAATGTAGCCAATCCCATCATATAAAGTGAAACTTGCGTTTCATTCAAAGGATGTTGCGTCCCCATGATACCAAAGCTGCGTCTAGGTAAATAAGGAGCCACGCGGAAATTAAAGCCGCGTCCAGAAGAAAAAGCGAAAGTTGCGTTTAACAGAAAGGACAAAGTCATAATGACTTGATGGGAGTCAATCTGAAATGCATTTAATGCAGAATGGAGAGGATCTCTGCATTAAAGATTGAATCCGAGTTAGGTGGAACTCGCGTCTAGTGAGGAGAGAGAAAAAGAGAAGAGTAAAATATCTGGATAAAATTCCGGTATCTGGGAAAACACCGAAAACTCCGGAAAAGTCCAAAAATAAGGTAGCTTGGAAAGCTTCCCAAAATTCTCAAAAATAATAAATATTATATAAAGATTTTTGGTGAAATCGATTTTCATAAATTCAATCTCATTTTCAAAATAAAAATCCTAAAGTCAACTGGCAATATCGGTCTACACCGGGTTGGCCGGATTTTGATAAATTCCGAAAAATCTCAGAAAATGTATTAAAGAATAAAATATGATTTTAAGAAGTTATGGGAAAGCCGATTCTAGAATTTCAACTCCGTTTGTAAATTAAAAATCCGAGAATCGGTCCGCGGTATTGGCCGACCACGGTTTTGAAGATTTTCAATTTAATTCAGGAAAATTTCAGAAAATCATAGAAAATCTAAAATATTGGAAAATGGTATTTAAAACTAAAATCAGTCAAATCTAAATACCAGAAAAATCAAATCGAGCAATTCACTAGGATCGGGTTCCCGGTTCAGACTAGGGCTGATTCCGAGTTCACGAATCCAGATCCAAGGTAAAACGATCATATAAATAATTCATAATACAAAATAAATACAGGAAGTAAATCAAAAAATATGATCGAAAAATCTGAATACGCAACTAAGTACGTATTCTGGGAGCGGGGTGTTACAACACCTCTAGCATTTATTTCATTGTTAAGTTAAATGCTACACCTATTATAATGATCCTCCCTTGAGCTTTTCTTATCAAGGTCGAGATGCCAAATGCTAAGTTAATATCACACCTTTAGCATTCACCTTACTGTTAAGTTAATGACAACGATTTTCTCTGTTTTCTGAATAAAAATAAAATCTCCTTGATGCTAAGTTAATATGACACCTCTAGCATTCACTTCCTTGTCAAGTTAATATCACACCTCTGACAATTCAATTTGCTTCCAATTGCAAATCCTAACCCGTCATGTTCACATCAGACATCTGACGGTAAAATTTTCATAGATCCCCAGTGGATTTAATTTCACTTGTTATACTCATCAATAGAATAACAAATCCACAAAATTCATTCAAATCACGAATTCAACTTCTGTCAAGTTAATATCACACCTCTGACAGTAACCTTTTCAAATTTCTCAAACGGAGTTTTCAAATTTGGAGTTGCTATGTTAATCATCACCTCAAGAAAATCAAAGGCAATCGGTTTCATTTGTCTGATTTTCAAAACACAAAAGGAAAATCAAGATAAAGAAGAAGGCAAGATTATCACTTTTATTTATATCAAAATTTAAAAGTGATACAAACACTATCTTATTTAATAAGATGGAGTGTTAAAAAAATGAAAAAGGGGATATGGAAAGTCACTCTTGCTTAGCAAAAGATTGTATTCGTTTCCTTAGGCGTTGAATATCCCTTTGGTGCGCCACCTCAACCTCTGCCAGGGTTCGGTCCCTCAACTCCTCATCGGATATTAATTATGCCCGAAGAGTCTCCAATTCAGAAGAGTGGTCATTGAGCTCTTTCTACACTCGACGTCTGGTGGTCTCAAGTTCCTCCGTCCTCTTTTTCTCTTGGCGAGTTCAAATCGTGATCTTGAATCAAGGCTTGTGCTTTAGCAATTACCACGTGAGCACTCGTAATGACATCCTCCATAGCTTTGGAAGCAACTTCAGATTGATGGAGGTCATCGGTTCTTGGTAGTTACCTTGGAAGTATCAATATAACAGGCGCAGTCAGCCATCTGTGATTTAATATCTCTTCGTTCCTGCTCCTACATAATACGAAGGTCCTCTGACATTTGTTGAGCATCAGCAACTGGATTGGCATCAAGTAATGAATATGTTTAATGTGGTATTAGTTATGTTGTGCAACTAAAACTTCTAGTTCTACTGAGGGCCTCCAGGTGTTCCGAGGAGAGCGTTGGCTCTCTATCTCCTGTTATATTCCTGAATGGGCATAATATAAGACTCTCCTCCAGTACATCTTGAGGCCGGTTTCGTACACCAGTAACGAACACCTTGGACCGTGATCCTGAGTATGCACGAGACCCATTGTCAACATGACCTGTTAGTTTCATCATTAGTTTCTAATAACAATCTCGGCTTACTCATATATGTAGGTATATGGATCGAACGTACGCCAGTACACATACTTAGATATATGGGTCGGACGAGTAATAATAATAAGATGCTAATGAATAATTCGCCGTGCTGTTTTGTAATTCGAGTTGCATACACTTAGATTACAGTAACATGAGACATAAGGTATACGGATGAGGATTTTTTTATTTGAATTATTCCTTTGACGTACAAGTTTTATGAAACCGTAAACTTAGCTTGTACAGCTGATTTTGCTTGTTTCGTTATTATCAATTTTCTATCAGTTTTATGATGATTTCTTAGTTTAAAAGACAACTCTAGTTGTATAAACCCATGATACGACAACGTGAGTTATACGGTATATATATGAGGGTTTCTGTAACGCCCCGATCCTGGCGGATACGGAGACATTACTGCAACGTATATACGCAGGTCAGAAATACCCTCACGTATATACGCTAAGCATCAGTACAGGCAAGAATCAGAGTACGGAAGCAAGTGGTGCATTATACATTCCAACATATGAGTACAATTACAAAGTTATCACCAGAGGTGACAATTATTACAATAATATTACATCACCAGAATGGCGCAATTGCGAGAATACAAGAAATGTACAAGAGTGAACAGTACACAGGCACTCACGAGTTTACTAAAGGAAACTCGAGAGGCACACAGGGGGCCTGGAAGGATAAGACTCTGGACGGTCTGCTGGAGATCCACGCTCCAGCTGCGCCACTCTGATCAACAACAGAGAGAATCCACACGCTCCAAGCTCCTTGACCTGGACATGAGAATCCAGGGGAGTCAGATGAAACTCCCCAGGCGAGTGGTGAAGCAAAAGCCAAGTGGCGAGCAAGGGTGAGCACATGTATAGTGATAAAACCAAATAAAGCCGGGGACGAGCAAATCTGATTGTATGGTTTCAGATCACGGCTCCATAAGACTAGTACGTCGAAGGAATAATCCAAACAAGGAAACCCTCATCTATATACCTTTATCTTATGTCACCATAATCTAAGCACATACAACCCGACTGCACTCAGGGCATGATAAGATAATGAGCAGGAGGCAGGTGGATACAAGGAATAGAGCAGGGCATGAGCAGTTAATATAATAATTCTCATAAAACCGGAAATCCGAGGTAAAACCAGCACAAGCAATATGGTAAAAATGAAAGGGCATTATATAAGCTTAAGCTACGGCCTCATGAGACTAGTACCTCGAGGGAGTAATCCAAACAAGGAAACCCTCATCTATATACCTTTATCTCATGTCACCGTAATCCAAGCGTATACAACACCCACAATTAGCGTCTTATTATTGTTATTATTATTATACTCGTCTTACCCTGATATCTAGCTATGTGAACTAGCGTCCCAGCACACATAGATCCATATCCGAGTAAAGCAAGGTTGTTATTGGAAACCAGCGGGGGTATCAACGAACTATGTTTACAGTGGGTCCCGTACATACCCGGGACCACGGCCCAGGATGTTCCGCTGCTTGGTGACGGAACCTGCCGCAAGGCTAACAGGAGGGACTTATTGTATGCCCTTATCAGGATTCAGGAGGAGGGAGCCAGCACTCCCCTCGGTCGCCTGGAGGCCCACAGGTCAGACCGGAAGTTTTAGTTGCACAACATGCCTAATACCACTGTAAACACGAACACATATTGATAGCCGCATGTTTCCCCCGACCCGATGCAAGTTGTTCCTTTTATGATTCATTAGGTTAATTATCAATTTACGGGATAACAAGAGCAGGACATGATCAGGAATTCAAGAGTTCAGGTCACTGTATATAATACAGGATAACAGGTCACTGATCATGATACAGGATATCAGGTCACTGTACATAGTACAGGATAACAAGACAGGGTTCCCGTAAATGTGATAATCACAGGTCAAGTATATCATGCTGGGTGTCAAGTGATAGCATGACAGGGTGATGATATTTAGACAGGTAACCAGTCATGTCAAGAGATTGATATTAGTCTGGTGGCAAGTCATGTCATAACAAGGGGTCTTGCCAAGAAGTAGCATGTCTGAGGTCAGGTGATAACACATCAGTTGACAGGTGATATACATGTGTTAAAAGTAATATGAAAACGACAAGTAGTATTGACAGGTGTCAGGCATGAAGTAATGGCATGGGGTAGAATAGTAGTTGAGCACAAACAAGCGGAGCTGAGCAAGCTGGAAGTACAGACAGCAAACAGTATTTAACACTGGAGCATCTGGCGAGGTTACCGGGACGACTCGACTGAAGTACGAGCGGTAAATCCGGCAGCAACTCGCCTAGACGAATCTAGTGGTAAAGCGCTGAACGCTGATCATGATAACCAGGCGGAGCTGAACAAGCTGGAGGCATAAGCAGCGAACAGAGTTTAGACACTAATGCGCTCTGCGAGGTTACCGGGATACTCGGATTAAGATACGAGTAGAGAATCCGGCAGCAACTCGCCTAGACGAATTTAGTGAATAAGGCACTGAGCGCTAAGCATGCTCACCAGGCGGAGCTGAGAAACCTGACGATCCCAATCACGCCTCTTTCGAGACAGTGAGGGACCGGAGGCTGAACTGAGAGACCTGCCGATCCCAATCACCTCTCTTTCGAGATAGTGAGTGACCGGAGGTTGAAGGATCCGGAAGCCAAGTATGGTATAAGGCAGTACAATACATCACAGGCATGGTATATGTACAAGAAGGAAACTACCCTAGTACAAGCATTCGTCACAGAGCAATACATGTCCAGATATTGGCACTCGGCCATACACAATACAGGGACTCAGCCCAAAACATAATACATGAAATGGAATACATATCGACCCGACGAAGCGGGGAAACCCAAATGGAGGCGAGAGCGAGGACACTCGCCTAAATCACCGGAAAGCCGAAAGTCTGGAATCCCTGGAACTCGCGCACGCGCCATAAAATAATATATATTTATGAGGTGAGAGAAAGTGAAGAGGAGAGAGAAAGAGTAACAGGGAAACGCGGGCTTAGGAGAGTGAAACGCGGGGGATCGCAGACGCGGGAGTCGCGTCGCGGAATAACAGACGCGGGAAAGAGCAGACGCGGGGAATAGGCCCTGCGTCGTGCCAAAAGCAGAAACGCGGGAAGCGCGTTAAGGGATTGCCTAGACGCGGGGTGAGATCCGCGTTAGGAAAGTCTCGGCGAGGAAAATCACTCGCCGACAAGATTCTTTTGCCGCGCCCGACGAAGCGGGATTCGGCCCCAATCCAAAAGGAGGGTACCGGCCCTAAGTCGTGTCAACGCAGAAGAACGCGGCCACAATCCAAAAGGAGTGGCCGGCTCTTGAGTCTTGCCGACGAAGAAGAACGCGGACGCGGGAATCACAAACGCGGGAGTCGCATTGTGAAGACACCACAAACGCGGGGATCGAGGCCCGCGTCCAAATCAGGGCACGAGGGAAACGCGGACGCGGCCGTGGGGTCCGCATCGCGTTAGCACGAGGAGATCACAGACGCGGGAGTTAGCCTCGCGTCGTGACGATACCGTAACGCGAAGGTCGCGTTACAAAGAGGGAGCCCGCACGCGGGGGTAAGATCCGCGTCGGCAAGTCACAACAGAGAGAGACAGGGAGTTGAGAAGAGAGAGAAATCCAAGGGAAAGAGAGAGAGAGAATGAGGTGTATTTTGAAATAAAATTGGGATTTAAAGGAGTGGGGTATTGATGTAAATAGAGTGTAGTAGTTTTAGAAAGAGGATGGGGGTATTTTAGGAAAGAGGGGAATCTTTTTATTTAGGGAATGAAATGAAAAGGAAAAAGGAAAGAAAGAAAAGAAAAGAAGAAGAAAGAAAGAAATGAAAAGAAGAAGGAAGGAGGTGTGTGGGGGTGGCCGGCCGGCCACGGCCGGCGCCGGCGGCGGCGCCGCCGCCGGGGTGAAGGGCGGCGCGCGCGCGCCCGGGTGGAGGAGGAGGGTGTGGGTTTCTTGGTGGTTGTTGTTGTTGTTGTAGTTGATGGAGGTGGTGATGGTGGTGGTGGTTGTGGTGGTGGTGATGGTGATTGGTGGTGTTAGGAAGTTGGAGAAGGAGGAGGAGGTGATGATGGAGTAGTTAAAGGGGAGAATTTGATGGTGGTGAGGGAGAATTTTGGAGAAGATGGAAGTGGATTGTGGATGGGTTTGGTGGAAATTGAAGGTTGTTGGTGGTTGGTTGAGATTGAAGATGGTGTTGGTGTGGAGAGGAGTTGTGGAAGAAGGGGTGGTGGCCGGCCTAGGGTGGCCGGCGGTGGTGGCTCCGGTGGTGGCTAGCTTGGGCGTCGGCCATCATGGAGAAGAAGAAAAAGAAGAAGAAGAAGAGAGAAAAAGTGAAGAAGGAAAGAAAAGAAAAAGGAAAGAAAAAGAAAAAGAATAGGAGAAAGAGAGTGATAGTGATGGGGATGTGATGGGAGTAGGTAAGGGGGTGGTGTCTCCCACGTGGGGAATGGCTGGATCAATGGAGGGAAAGAAAAGGAAAGAAAGAAAGAAAAGAATGGATTAGAATAAAATAATAATATTATAATATAGTCGCGAAAAATCGACTGTTCCAGAAAAATCCCCAAAAATTCCCGGAGGTAGAAAACGTCATCCTGAGGAATAATACGAAATCGGTTTTCCAAAATAAAATCCCGTTTTCAAATTAAAAATCCGGAAGTCAGCCGCCGATACCGGTCCACACCGGGTCGGCCGGATTTTGATAAATTCTGAAAAATCCCAGAAAATGTATTAAAGAGTAAAATATGATTTTAAGAAGTAAAGTGAAAGCGGATTTTAGAAATTCAATCCCGATAGTCCCGAAATCAACCAGCGATACTGGCCGATACCGATTCCGGTGAAATTTCCATAAATTCGTAAAATCCTCAGAAAAAGGTATTTAAATAAGAAATGTGATTTTGAGAAATAATGTCTAAAGACACTTTTTGAAATTCCAATTAGTTTGTAAATTAAAAATCTGGGAATCGGTCAGCGGCACTGATCGACACCGGTTTTGAAGATTCCCAACTTAATTGAGGAAAATTCCAGAAAATCATAGAAAATCTAGAATATTGGAAAATGATGTTTAAAACTGAAATCGGTCAAATCGGGATACCAGAATGTCCAAATCGAGCAATACTCTAGGATCGGGCCCTCGGTTCAGACTAGGGCTGACTCCGAGTCCTCGAATCCAAATCCAAGACAAAACGTTCATATAAATAATTTATAATACAAAACAAATATAGGAAGTAAATCAAAAAAAAAATACGATCAGAAAATACGAATACGCAACTAAGTACGTATTCCGGGAACGGGGTGTTACACTCCATCCACCTTACAAAAAAATTGCGTCCTCGCAATTTCGATAAGGGGTGAAATGAACACAAAAGATAGGAATGAGGATTATGCCAATCAAGATATGAATAACTATGAGCCGTTCTCCCAGATCAACTGAACGGCTAACTCAAGACTGAGGCATCTCTGCACTTCTGCCGTATATATACATCCTCTGACGGTGCCATACTGATCTGATGTCTGCTCATAAGGGAACGCTGTCAGAACTTCAAAAGACTAATCCATCCTGAATAATATAGATTGAGCTGACTTGGAGAGATAATCAATAATACTTTAATCAGGCTGTGAACCAAAGCTGATGAGATCCATAGAAATCCATAGTGCTGAAATCCATAATATAATACAAAACCCTGCATGGCATGATGTTGTCCTTCTGCAGTAGAATTACTGAGGTGCCATATACATATTAATTCCCCGGGAATAAACCAGAATACCCAAGATAAAGAAAACCTTGATAATGATGAGTATAAATCAAGAAGACCAATAATTAAGAATTTCCGTAAACTGGGCGTTGCTAATTCTGAAAGACGTAGCCAAGAATATAGAATAACTGTGAAGAATTCTGAATACTGACTTCTGAATGATAACCCGTCTGCAGATGAAACATGAAGAAGATATCTGAGCCCTGCAAGATTGGTGGAATGGATCATTAACAAAGGTCATGGCGATAGTCCAGATATAGTGATGAAATTCTGTTCAGCAGATCCATGAAAGCACGCTGGGCAGAAGAAATCCGAGGAATGGGCTAGAGTGGTAAGCACTGAAGGGACTAGCCACGGATGAAACCAAGCCTAGATGAGGTCATCGCGTAACACAGCTCAGGTGTTTAAACATTAGGGTGCGGCGAGGCTAACGCTCTGCGAGACTCGCATATAGCGAAGTTCACGCGACGAAGCCAGCGCGTAACACAACGCTAAATGCTAAGCACCAGGGTGCAACGAAACTCACACCCGGTTAGGTTCACGGATGACTAGAACACAACCCTCGCTTGGCGAGGCTAGCGGAGCTCTTAGTCCATCAAATCCATAAAAACTGCCAGAAGTTGGTAGCTCTGAGAACATGATCAAGAAATCAAAATAACCGAAACGTGTCCAGAATGCTGTCTTCTAAATAATAATCTGACTGCAAATCAGTCCTGAGAACACCCGAATTCCACGAACATAGTCAAAGAAATCATGACCACAATTAGAGTAATAAAAATAGAAATTATCATAACTCTATCTGCCAGAAGCCCTGATTCTGAAATACTGTTCTATACTGACACTCCTCGCGAAATGATGCAATCTATCTGACTATATAAGTGACGACTACTCTGTTAGATGTACTAGTCTCCCATGATGTATCCATAAATACAAGAATATAATGCGAGGCCGAAGATCTGCCCAATATAAGACAAAGTGATATACCAGAGTCGAGGAATGCCAGAACATAATGAGAGTGACTACATCTGCCCTGCTATTACCTCTCTAGCTACGCATATCTTAAGTTGGCATAAAGGTTATAAAAATCAGAATAGCAAAATAGAAGAGATAGGAATCACGAAATAAGGAGAAAAATAGGACGGACCAGGATTGAAGGTGATAGGACAATGAGGAGGATATGATATAGAGAATTTACCAACTCCGGGACATATTAAAATGGGGATAATAATTACGGTCAGTACTTCAAGGATTCCTCCTTCAGATATCGAACACATTTTCTGTTCTTACTCCATCATCTTGAGCATCCTGACTTCCCCTTCAGTCAGATCATATATTTGCTTCCCTTCACCATGTGCCCTAACTCTTAGTCTCCTTTGTATACGACTCCATGCTGGATGCTGGGGATGAAGCGAGGTTATTCTGACAGTAGGTCCTGGATTTCCTCACAACGGTGATACTGGATGAGTTGATCTGATTGGCGTGATGTTCTCTGCTTCCTCGAACAGACCGTCACCTTTCAACTAATCTCTGAACCCGTATATGACATAATTCATGACCTCTCCGGTGGTTGTGTTGGAGGTGCCCGGCTTCAGACAATATCCGCACATCATATGTTGTGGGCAGGATTGGAGGGATGGCTTAGCTAGTAGGGCGTCCAGAGGCCTGTCTGAGCCTTCAACTTCCATCAATTAAGAGGGTCTCTTCACCAACTTCATCTGCAACTCATTTTAATCTTTCTCCTCTGGGTCCATTCCACTTCCCGGATGATGACTGAAGAACTTGAGAATACTCCTTGGGCTGCTTGGGGATAAGAAACATCCTGCTCTTCATCTTCATTTCTCACTAAGATATTGCTTGCTCGGTTCTCCTTGTCGGCCACCATGTAAAACACCGACCGACTCTGCTTTAGGAATTTTGCAGTGTACTTATTTACAATCCAATCTCCCTACCGCAATTTGATAAATCATTCTTTCATTTCTTCCTGGGCTATTACAGAGAAGAATCTTCCTATAGAAATCCTTCGAGAACTAGTCCCAAGTGTTGGGCTTTCCCAGTCTTACTGCTTCCGCCAACTACTACATCCAGGCTACATCTTCTAACTGAATCTTGATCATTTTCACCGAGTTCTCGTCAGGGACCCAAGTTGACTTAGAAGATCCATCAGGTTTACTGACCACTGCTATGCATCCAGGGCTTCTCCATGCTTGAAAAGATTGCCGGCTGTAATTTCCTGAAATCTAACATGTCGCCTGGCTTCTGTTCCCGAGTGCAACCAATGATCCTTGGTGCGGGACCTTCGCCTGTACTTGATCGTGTCTCATCATATCTTGCAGAAATAGTCTCAAATCAAGATTTTCTCCGTTAGGGTTACCCTAGGAAGAACCAGAACCGTTATGACTTCCCCATCTTTTCATGTCCGAGTTGGTCCAAGAATAACAAGAAACTGAAGTATGAAAGGATAGGATAATTTCAGAATTCAAGGATAAGATTATCAAGAGAGAATGGATAACTTTGTACTTGTAGTTGGATTGTATAACCAAGACTCATGCATTCCAGTTGCAAATTTCTTTACCATTAATTTGCCGTCTGGACGTACTGAGGAGGTGAGAGCCTAAGCTCTGATACCAACCTGTAACGCCCCGATCCTGGCGGATACGGAGACATTACTGCAACGTATATACGCAGGTCAGAAATACCCTCACGTATATACGCTAAGCATCAGTACAGGCAAGAATCAGAGTACGGAAGCAAGTGGTGCATTATACATTCCAACATATGAGTACAATTACAAAGTTATCACCAGAGGTGACAATTATTACAATAATATTACATCACCAGAATGGCGCAATTGCGAGAATACAAGAAATGTACAAGAGTGAACAGTACACAGGCACTCACGAGTTTACTAAAGGAAACTCGAGAGGCACACAGGGGGCCTGGAAGGATAAGACTCTGGACGGTCTGCTGGAGATCCACGCTCCAGCTGCGCCACTCTGATCAACAACAGAGAGAATCCACACGCTCCAAGCTCCTTGACCTGGACATGAGAATCCAGGGGAGTCAGATGAAACTCCCCAGGCGAGTGGTGAAGCAAAAGCCAAGTGGCGAGCAAGGGTGAGCACATGTATAGTGATAAAACCAAATAAAGCCGGGGACGAGCAAATCTGATTGTATGGTTTCAGATCACGGCTCCATAAGACTAGTACGTCGAAGGAATAATCCAAACAAGGAAACCCTCATCTATATACCTTTATCTTATGTCACCATAATCTAAGCACATACAACCCGACTGCACTCAGGGCATGATAAGATAATGAGCAGGAGGCAGGTGGATACAAGGAATAGAGCAGGGCATGAGCAGTTAATATAATAATTCTCATAAAACCGGAAATCCGAGGTAAAACCAGCACAAGCAATATGGTAAAAATGAAAGGGCATTATATAAGCTTAAGCTACGGCCTCATGAGACTAGTACCTCGAGGGAGTAATCCAAACAAGGAAACCCTCATCTATATACCTTTATCTCATGTCACCGTAATCCAAGCGTATACAACACCCACAATTAGCGTCTTATTATTGTTATTATTATTATACTCGTCTTACCCTGATATCTAGCTATGTGAACTAGCGTCCCAGCACACATAGATCCATATCCGAGTAAAGCAAGGTTGTTATTGGAAACCAGCGGGGTATCAACGAACTATGTTTACAGTGGGTCCCGTACATACCCGGGACCACGGCCCAGGATGTTCCGCTGCTTGGTGACGGAACCTGCCGCAAGGCTAACAGGAGGGACTTATTGTATGCCCTTATCAGGATTCAGGAGGAGGGAGCCAGCACTCCCCTCGGTCGCCTGGAGGCCCACAGGTCAGACCGGAAGTTTTAGTTGCACAACATGCCTAATACCACTGTAAACACGAACACATATTGATAGCCGCATGTTTCCCCGACCCGATGCAAGTTGTTCCTTTTATGATTCATTAGGTTAATTATCAATTTACGGGAATAACAAGAGCAGGACATGATCAGGAATTCAAGAGTTCAGGTCACTGTATATAATACAGGATAACAGGTCACTGATCATGATACAGGATATCAGGTCACTGTACATAGTACAGGATAACAAGACAGGGTTCCCGTAAATGTGATAATCACAGGTCAAGTATATCATGCTGGGTGTCAAGTGATAGCATGACAGGGTGATGATATTTAGACAGGTAACCAGTCATGTCAAGAGATTGATATTAGTCTGGTGGCAAGTCATGTCATAACAAGGGGTCTTGCCAAGAAGTAGCATGTCTGAGGTCAGGTGATAACACATCAGTTGACAGGTGATATACATGTGTTAAAAGTAATATGAAAACGACAAGTAGTATTGACAGGTGTCAGGCATGAAGTAATGGCATGGGGTAGAATAGTAGTTGAGCACAAACAAGCGGAGCTGAGCAAGCTGGAAGTACAGACAGCAAACAGTATTTAACACTGGAGCATCTGGCGAGGTTACCGGGACGACTCGACTGAAGTACGAGCGGTAAATCCGGCAGCAACTCGCCTAGACGAATCTAGTGGTAAAGCGCTGAACGCTGATCATGATAACCAGGCGGAGCTGAACAAGCTGGAGGCATAAGCAGCGAACAGAGTTTAGACACTAATGCGCTCTGCGAGGTTACGGGATACTCGGATTAAGATACGAGTAGAGAATCCGGCAGCAACTCGCCTAGACGAATTTAGTGAATAAGGCACTGAGCGCTAAGCATGCTCACCAGGCGGAGCTGAGAAACCTGACGATCCCAATCACGCCTCTTTCGAGACAGTGAGGGACCGGAGGCTGAACTGAGAGACCTGCCGATCCCAATCACCTCTCTTTCGAGATAGTGAGTGACCGGAGGTTGAAGGATCCGGAAGCCAAGTATGGTATAAGGCAGTACAATACATCACAGGCATGGTATATGTACAAGAAGGAAACTACCCTAGTACAAGCATTCGTCACAGAGCAATACATGTCCAGATATTGGCACTCGGCCATACACAATACAGGGACTCAGCCCAAAACATAATACATGAAATGGAATACATATCGACCCGACGAAGCGGGGAAACCCAAATGGAGGCGAGAGCGAGGACACTCGCCTAAATCACCGGAAAGCCGAAAGTCTGGAATCCCTGGAACTCGCGCACGCGCCATAAAATAATATATATTTATGAGGTGAGAGAAAGTGAAGAGGAGAGAGAAAGAGTAACAGGGAAACGCGGGCTTAGGAGAGTGAAACGCGGGGGATCGCAGACGCGGGAGTCGCGTCGCGGAATAACAGACGCGGGAAAGAGCAGACGCGGGGAATAGGCCCTGCGTCGTGCCAAAAGCAGAAACGCGGGAAGCGCGTTAAGGGATTGCCTAGACGCGGGGTGAGATCCGCGTTAGGAAAGTCTCGGCGAGGAAAATCACTCGCCGACAAGATTCTTTTGCCGCGCCCGACGAAGCGGGATTCGGCCCCAATCCAAAAGGAGGGTACCGGCCCTAAGTCGTGTCAACGCAGAAGAACGCGGCCACAATCCAAAAGGAGTGGCCGGCTCTTGAGTCTTGCCGACGAAGAAGAACGCGGACGCGGGAATCACAAACGCGGGAGTCGCATTGTGAAGACACCACAAACGCGGGGATCGAGGCCCGCGTCCAAATCAGGGCACGAGGGAAACGCGGACGCGGCCGTGGGGTCCGCATCGCGTTAGCACGAGGAGATCACAGACGCGGGAGTTAGCCTCGCGTCGTGACGATACCGTAACGCGAAGGTCGCGTTACAAAGAGGGAGCCCGCACGCGGGGGTAAGATCCGCGTCGGCAAGTCACAACAGAGAGAGACAGGGAGTTGAGAAGAGAGAGAAATCCAAGGGAAAGAGAGAGAGAGAATGAGGTGTATTTTGAAATAAAATTGGGATTTAAAGGAGTGGGTATTGATGTAAATAGAGTGTAGTAGTTTTAGAAAGAGGATGGGGGTATTTTAGGCAAGAGGGAATCTTTTTATTTAGGGAATGAAATGAAAAGGAAAAAGGAAAGAAAGAAAAGAAAAGAAGAAAGAAAGAAAGAAATGAAAAGAAGAAGGAAGGAGGTGTGTGGGGGTGGCCGGCCGGCCACGGCGGGCGCCGGCGGCCTGCGGCGGCGGCGCCGCCGCCGGGGTGAAGGGCGGCGCGCGCGCGCCCGGGTGGAGGAGGAGGGTGTGGGTTTCTTGGTGGTTGTTGTTGTTGTTGTAGTTGATGGAGGTGGTGATGGTGGTGGTGGTTGTGGTGGTGGTGATGGTGATTGGTGGTGTTAGGAAGTTGGAGAAGGAGGAGGAGGTGATGATGGAGTAGTTAAAGGGGAGAATTTGATGGTGGTGAGGGAGAATTTTGGAGAAGATGGAAGTGGATTGTGGATGGGTTTGGTGGAAATTGAAGGTTGTTGGTGGTTGGTTGAGATTGAAGATGGTGTTGGTGTGGAGAGGAGTTGTGGAAGAAGGGGTGGTGGCCGGCCTAGGGTGGCCGGCGGTGGTGGCTCCGGTGGTGGCTAGCTTGGGCGTCGGCCATCATGGAGAAGAAGAAAAAGAAGAAGAAGAAGAGAGAAAAAGTGAAGAAGGAAAGAAAAGAAAAAGGAAGAAAAAGAAAAAGAATAGGAGAAAGAGAGTGATAGTGATGGGGATGTGATGGGAGTAGGTAAGGGGGGTGGTGTCTCCCACGTGGGGGAATGGCTGGATCAATGGAGGGAAAGAAAGGAAAGAAAGAAAGAAAAGAATGGATTAGAATAAAATAATAATATTATAATATAGTCGCGAAAAATCGACTGTTCCAGAAAAATCCCCAAAATTCATTCCCGGAGGTAGAAAACGTCATCCTGAGGAATAATACGAAATCGGTTTTCCAAAATAAATCCCGTTTTCAAATTAAAAATCCGGAAGTCAGCCGCCGATACCGGTCCACACCGGGTCGGCCGGATTTTGATAAATTCTGAAAAATCCCAGAAAATGTATTAAAGAGTAAAATATGATTTTAAGAAGTAAAGTGAAAGCAGATTTTAGAAATTCAATCCCGATAGTCCCGAAATCAACCAGCGATACTGGCCGATACCGATTCCGGTGAAATTTCCATAAATTCGTAAAATCCTCAGAAAAAGGTATTTAAATAAGAAATGTGATTTTGAGAAATAATGTCTAAAGACACTTTTTGAAATTCCAATTAGTTTGTAAATTAAAAATCTGGGAATCGGTCAGCGGCACTGATCGACACCGGTTTTGAAGATTCCCAACTTAATTGAGGAAAATTCCAGAAAATCATAGAAAATCTAGAATATTGGAAAATGATGTTTAAAACTGAAATCGGTCAAATCGGGATACCAGAATGTCCAAATCGAGCAATACTCTAGGATCGGGCCCTCGGTTCAGACTAGGGCTGACTCCGAGTCCTCGAATCCAAATCCAAGACAAAACGTTCATATAAATAATTTATAATACAAAACAATATAGGAAGTAAATCAAAAAAAAAACGATCAGAAAATACGAATACGCAACTAAGTACGTATTCCGGGAACGGGTGTTACAGTTTCCTTATTTGGATTATTCCTTCGATGTACTTATCTCACTGATCCATAATTTGGGCTTATATAACTCGTTTTGCCGCATTCACTTTATTTGATATTTCATTGCCTGCTCCTGTGTATCTATGCTCACGACACAGTTTTCAATACATACTCTTTAACTCAGATTTATCGATACACGAATGCCTGTCCCTGCACGCCACTTGGCACTCATCTTATAACTCATTAGGTTGCTTCTGACAACCCTTGACCTGTATGTCCAAATTTCGGAGGTTAGAGCTCGTGAATTCTCCTGGTTGTTGATCAGGTGAAAGCGTTGATCATCGACAGATTGTTCAGAGTCCTATACTTCTAAGCCCCCTACTCGTCTCTCGAGTTGTAACTCATGAGCGCCTTTATATTTGTTCATAATTGTATATCTCTTTTGTATTCTCGCATTTGCGCCTATCGGTGATATAATATTCTTGTGATATTGTATCACATTCTCTGATAACTTTATAATTGTACTTATTTATTGGAATGTATAATGCACCACGTATTTTTGTACTCTGATTCTTTCATGAACTGATGCTTAAGGGCTGTTTGTTTGGTCATAAAAGTCGTAAAAGGCCGTAATTCGTAAATCACCTACATCCCAATTACAATTACGATATTTGTTTGGACCGTAATTTCTAAAGACTTACGCAACTCAATTACCACTCACTTGCAACCCAATTACCACTCACTTACAGCCTACTTACAGTTAATTTGTGGTCATGCAAATTTGTATAAATTTTTTATATTAATATTAATTTTTTTAATATTTATCATTTTTAGTATTTATTTGCAATATTAAAATTTTTTAAATCACCAAATAGTTAATTTTATGGTCAACTTTTTTACTTACGACTTACACATTACGACAACCAAACACGTAAAACACAATACACTTTTTCACTTACAATTTTATATTACCAACCAAATACCGTAAACTTACATGCATGTAACTCATTTACAACTGTAAAAGAATTTACCAATTATGACTTACGAATTATGGCCAATTACAAAATCAAACAGATCCTTAGTGTATATATGTTAGAGTATTTCTGACCTGTGTATATATATCACAGTAACATCTCCATACCTGTGGGATCGAGATGTTCCAACTAGTATATGTTTGTTGATGAATGTGTCACTTGCCAAGTACATGGATCGGCGGTTGCAGACTTGGGACGCATCATGGATCCCATCTGAACCCGGCCCGTTTCCCACCCAACAGCTGCTGTTATCATGTAGCATCAAGGACAGTACAAAACAAACGTAACCGCGATACACTGAATACTCTTTCGTCTCCAGTGGAACCCCATCTCAAGTGTACATCTCATCCTATACTTGACTCACGATCAAAACGACGCTCTTAAATCATCCGGCATCAACCTCGTTTACAAAAACCCATCAGTGCTCAGAAAGAAGAACAAGATCACATCTTCATTGTCTCCTCTCTTCACTTCTCTCGGGTACACTCGATTCTCGATCCCAGCATCCCCTTTATCGAATTCTTGAGATCTAATAGAAGCTCGGTTGTTCTCATTTCCCTCTCGATTCCAGGTTCGGGCGCCTGATCTCTTGATGGATTTCATGAAGGTTTTGGATCAGACGGTTCGAGAGATGTGAGTCCTTTTACGATCCGACCCCTAATAATTTGCGTTAGATCTTTTAACGGAGAATGATTGCTGTTTGATGATTTTTGTGTAGAAAGAGGGAGGTGAATCTGAAAGTGCTCAAGGTCCCCGAGATCGAACAAAAGGTTAGGACTCATTTCTTTTTTCATTCTTTCCTTTTTTTTTTTAAATTGACGCAAAATTCTTCCATATTTTCTTGTTTTTTTTTTTTTTTTTTTATATTGACTCGTTTAAAAATGAACAAATCACCAAGAGCTACTAACTTACAGGGAATTTTATAAGCATTTAACTATTAGCATCAGCTGAAATTTATCTCAATCAGAAACATTTTCTGTTCAATTCTTTTGCAATATAATTTTTATCTATTATTAACTCATCCAATGTTAATTTAGTGAGATCTGGTTGTATTTGTCAATACGATGTACGGGAGCTGTTATTTGGTATCCCCGGATCATTAATGTGTATATGTTTAACTGCAAGGGTGGATGCTTATAATGTCATCCAATGTTAATTTAGTGAGACCTGGTTGTATTTCTCAATACGATGTACGGGAGCTGTTATTTGGTACCCCCAGATCATTAATATGTATATGTTTAACCATAAGGGTCGATGCTTATAATGTCATATACTTCACCAATGCAACCCCAGTTGCTATTTACGAATCAATACTTATGGATCACTATTTCATGTCATTTGCGTGATTGTTTACTAACCAATGGAGTCTTCAATTACCAGCTTTTAGCATATAAATAGAAGTGAATTTTTTTTTGTAAACAATCAGTACTGAAGTCGGTGCCTTTACCCTGATCAAAATGCTTGCCTCTCACTACATAACACAAATCCAATCTTACACAAGAAGAAAACACAGGAAAAGAACAACCAAAGAAGGAGAACCATCGTGAGAATTACATTAACTGGAGAAATCCATACAAAACATAGGTATAGGCAGTGGCGGTCAATGTAACAGTAACTGCTATCTATATAAGGAAATAACAAACAACATAATAAAGAAAGAAAGGGGCAACTCTTCTCCTAGGATTTCTTGGGTGCTAGTTTCCATATATATATATATATACACCTGGGAGTGGAGTATTCGTCGATTCCCTGAAGGGGCTGGTGCTGCGACATCATCAGACCCAACTTGTAATCTGTTCGAGTCAACATTGTTAGATCCTGGTGACCAGAAGAGGATGAGGTGGTGGTGCCTGCATCAGAAAATTGTTGATTTTAATTAATATAAACTCTGGAGAGGAAAAAAAAGACACGTAGAGCAAAAACTGAAAATTAAGAGATATATCACTGTTTAAAGTGTCTGTTAACAAGTTACACTACAAAGTGATGTGAACGTAACACGTGAATGGAAGATAATTATTCAGTTATCGTTGCTAAGTTTGTCCTTGTTTCTTTGAAACAAGAAGATGTCAGAAAAATGGGAAAATATAAGAGAGGAAAAAGATGAATTTAAATGAAAATGTTAAGATGGATTTGTAGTAGACTAAAATTTAAAAGGGCCTCTCTTATGATAATTTTGTTTGGCTTGGAAAAAAGGGGGAAGACCTAAGTTAACTTAGAAAGGGAGAAAGGGTTGGAAAATTTTTGGCTTGGCATCAACTAATGCCTTCATATAGGATGGAGGAGGGATCAAGCGACGAACCACTTTCTTTATTGTTTTTGTGTTACCTTCATGTTCAAGGAAAGGACTAAATGGAATGGGTTTCGGGAATATCGTTTTGCTTGGCTGTTTGCCTCTTTTGCTTATATTACCCTCAATGATGCCTATGGCAAATTTATCACCTTTACCCGTATGCACATAATATAGGAGAAATTTGGAGGGCTCTTTTGTTGCATGAGCTAAAACGTTATGACAAGTAAGGGTAGGTTTCCTATTGTGAAGTATTGTATAGGTTTTATTGCAACTTGCATGCTACTCATTGTTCATAGTTTCATTAGACGGTAGGCATTAAGTTGGCACTTGGTAGCTAGTTTGAGTAGTCTACCATTGAGCCTGCTTAATAGTTGTGCTCCATGGCTAATCCCATTTTAATGGAAAAGATTTTGATTACGACGATGAATGGAATGGTAGGCATATTTTTTGAATTTGCTTGGTGAGTATTAATTCAATATCTAGCAGTTAAAGAAAACAAAAGTTTCAATCCCCAAATTTAAGAAATTGAACATCTCTTACTTGACTAGTTTCTTTTTAGCAAGGTTTGAAACATTACACGATAGCAATAGGTATTGCTCATACTAAACTCAGAAAAATGCCTACGGATTCAGAACTTGGGGTCGACACATGTTGCTTATTAATGTTCTTTTAGCGTGTTCAACCTAAAAGTGGTTGATATATGAGCAATACGAGATGCAAAAAGAGAAAAATTCATAAAAAAGAGATAATACACAAAATAAAACTCTAGTCATGGTTAAGGATACAATTAGAGAAGGGGCTACATATATTGGGCGTGGGGGTGGGGCTAGTTTGAATTTTGATGAGGTAACCATGGTTTAATCTTTTGCTTTTAGTGTCTTTACCTCTTTCGCTGTTGTGTTGTCGGGTAAAAGGATGGATGTGGCCGCCGACACTCCAACACGAATACGAGTATACGACACAATGCGACATAATACACCAATAAATAAGAAATTCTAAAATAATCTTTACTAAGCAACAACAACAAGACAATAGGTGTTGTCTCACGTGTGTATTTTTGACGCGACATGGCTTCACGATAGAAGTGTTCATGCTACATAGGCTGCCACAATGAGAGAGGGGAAGGATATTAATTCTGATTCTATGTTGTTTGAGGATGAGCAAGGAGATGGGTTATATAATTAATCCATCTCCACATAACCATTAATGTGGCTAAACTTTTTGGAAAAGGACATGGCTTATTTTTTTGGGTTAACCATAGGTTCTTTTGAAGATAAAGAAGTTAACTCAATGTAATATGATCATATTACATTGAGTTAACTTTTTTATCTTCGGTTAACCATAGGTTCTTTTGAATTGAGTTAACTTCTTTGTCTTCAAGACATTGAGTTAACTTCTTTATCTTCAAAAGAACCTATGGTTCACCCAATAAAATAAAACATAATTTCTCTATCTAAAAAAGAATTCTACTATTGCGGGTCAATCTCTTTATTTCAATAAAATATTTCTCATTATACTAGATTTACGCATAAGGACATAAGGGTTCTAACTGAAGTCTATAAAATTGAAAGAAAAGCTATCAGAGACTTCAACTTCCATGATCAGAACTCACTATGTATATGTGTACTAATTATAATAACCAACTTAAATTTTTTTTCTTTAGAATCAAATTTGTATTATTTGTCAATTTATTAGATTCAATAATTATATTATTCAGTTTGCATTCAAAGGTTCCCATTATCAAGCTTTAAAAAGTTTAGTAAGTTTTATGTAATCAATGAATTTATCATCTTTGCCTATTCGTGTAATTTAGATTATTAATTCCACTTAAAGTTGATCATCTTTAAAACTAAAATCATATTATTGGTAAATTTATTAGATTTGACACTTACATTGATCAGTTCGCATTTATAATTTTATATTATATGCACTGAAAATGTTTAATTATTTTATGTAATCAACAACTTTAACTTCACTTGTTCATGTAAGTTAAATTATTAATTTAATGCCATACATTTGGAACCATTAGTTCATTATACAAGATATTGTTAAAACCTTATCTAAACTTAGTCAATTATTCAAATAACACGTCAAAACATTGCTTGTTATCTTTAATATGTTTTTAAGTTGCCAATACCAACAATTTGATATTCCGATTCAAAACTGGAAGCTCCGGTTACCAAAAGATGAGAATGGAACCACGATAGTTACTGAGATTTCAAACCTTGCATTTTAGGATAGTGTTAAGCAACTGCATCTCACAACTGAACATTCATTGGAGCTTATGGGGAAACAATTGGACATTGTAATTCAAGGTTAATCCAATGTGGAATTGAGGCATGTGAGAGGCAAGCCTCTTAACATTTAAAAGTTTATTTTATTTCTACCATTATTTATTTTTTTATGAAAGAATGAAAGTGCTGCCTATTATTTTCTGCTTGACACTCGCATAATAAGTTGCTCATATATGATAAAAAGCTGATGTATAATTTGTTTGCAGCAATTATTCTATAAGAAGATTACTAATTTCCACAGGCACTTTAAATATTGAACTGCAAGCAGATTCAATCAACTCGATTAATATGAATGGCGTATTAGATCATAGAAGTGAACATGATTTGTTGATTGCCAGGACAGTCGTAGAAACATTGCTTCAGCCAGAAGACTTACTATTTTGGGTCAAATTTTGTCCTTTGCAATTCATTATTAATCTAGCATAGATTAGATTCATATATACATGTTGACATTTCACGGCTGAAGGCTTAAGTTACATAGCACTCTGTTAAAACTTCACTCTGAATAGTCAAGCTTCACACTATTAACATAACAATACACTATTTATTGACTGAATTGCATCTTTTTAGCTGGTTAATGCGAATTAAGATTCTACTATGACCAAGTTTTGGTTGCTTCTGCCAGAGTAAGTTGGTTTTTTTTCTAGCCAGATTGAGTGATAATTCAATCTTTTTATTAATAACAAAAATTGGCGTGCTTGATATCTTAAACTGTAATACGGGAGCATGATGAGAAGGGATCATATTGTTCTCTTTTCCCTTTTAAGTACCTTGTTCTAAGGGATCAGAGCACCCTCTTATACATAGCCTGCAATATAATGCTTGTTTTAGCCTGCAATGCTATGCCTATTACTAAGGGTTTTGAATGAAAATTTTCAAATAGTAATATCTTTTATTATTTGTCTTAGTTTATTCTATTTATTACAGTTTCAATATTAAAAATTTTAGGTTCTTGATGCAACCAACGATGAACCATGGGGTCCTCATGGATCTGCTTTGGCGGAGCTCGCTCAGGCCACTAAAAAATTGCAAGTTCTACTTTCTCTTTTCTGCCCCTTTAAACTCTTTTTTATGTTATTAGTTGGATTTTTGAAATTCCTGGAAAATTAATCAATTGTTCCCTACAGCACCGAGTGCCAGATGATCATGAATGTACTTTGGACCAGATTGACTGAAACAGGTGCAAATTGGCGTTATGTATACAAGGTGATACTTTCTTCATTGATTATAGTGCCACACATATTTTAGAAGAATCAAATTCACTGTTGCTATGCTATGTGGGAACAATCATTTTAAATCATTACTCTAGCTCTATTATTGAGAAGTCTTTTTCATTACAGGGATTGACTGTTATTGAGTACTTGATAGCAAATGGATCTGAACGCGCAGTTGATGACATTCTCGAGCACAGTTTCCGAATTTCAGTACAGCTCCTCTTTACCTTTAATAATATCTTTAGTGCTTTAAGTATTTTAATGAGCTTCATTTTCTAACAAAGTGCTCATCTTTGTTTTCTATTTGTAAAGTCACTTTCAGGCTTTGAATATGTTGAGCCTAATGGAAAGGATGCTGGAATCAATGTGAGAAAGAAAGTTGAAACTATTGTAGCTCTTATAAATGACAAGGAAAAAATACAAGCAGTCAGAAACAAAGCTTCTGCAACCCGTGATAAGTGAGTTTTACTTAAAAAGTGTTTTCTCCTTAACTGACATTTTTATTGAAGCAAGTTGATACTAACCTTGTAATGCTCCTGCATGTAGGTACTTTGGACTGTCCTCTACTGGAATAACATACAAGTCAAGCGCATCCTCATATGGCAGCAGTACTCGATATGGAGGCTTTGGTAGTTCAAGGGAGGATGACACCTTCAAGGATAGCTATAAAGGCAGTGAAAGTTATGGGAAGGAAACCAAGTCAAAAGATATCCTTTCCAGTGAACAGGAAAGTGCAAAATCAAAGAAGGGAACATCACGTCATTCTGGGTATATTTAGTAGCCTTCCAGTTTCTTTCTTACTTTCCCATGCGTGCTTGCACATTATACACAACTAGGATTGCCTGATGCTTACCCGAACCTAGAAAAGACTACACCCACACGCATACATGTAATATGTACATAAATAAATGTGTGTGCAGGGATGTGTGCTCTAGTGTGTTTATGTATGCACAAATTTATCAGTTGCCACTCAGAGATGATTTGGTGAATTGTGATTGTCCAAAACCAGACAACTAGAAAAAGAGACGATCTCATTATATGTGGTCTAAGTTCTTCAAATATACCCAACTACATTAGAAATCAACTGCTATTTCAGCAAGTTTTTCTCCAGATATGATTGCATCCAAACCAATATTCAATAACTTTTGTTTCTGGGGCTTTTAAACAGGAGTCGTGATTCTTTGTCCTCCAATTCCTCAAAAACAGTAACAAAGCCAGGTCCAGTTCTATCTTCTAGAAGCCCCAGCGTTGAGCCAAACATCAGCGAGGATGATTTTGATGACTTCAACCCACGTGGATCCTCCACAGGAGGTGAGTCACCATAGGTATTCTTAGTAGTAAATCATGTGTGGCTGCACATTTCGGAAAGATGAGGAAAAAGATACTCTTTTTATCAGCTTATATAGTGCAATATTATAGGACATATTCTTTGTATGCTTTTATAAAAATTTGAAAGTGAAAACAATCGTTCAGTTCCTATATCAACTGGCATTTGCAGCTCTTTGTTTTATGCATATATACATTTTGTCTGTGTATTGCGTGTATTCTTGTTAGTGCTGTCCCAACATTAAAATGTATATTATTTTCAGGATGCCTGCAAAAGGCACAGTGCTAGTTGCTGATATGTTTGCAATACTTTCTTTTCGCCTTTGAAGGTACTGGAAAACAGAACATTTTAAATTAGATATACATATTATTCTTCACGCTAAGCTCTATTGACAATAAAAGGTTGTTTTCTACCCTGCTCTTTTGTGTCTCCTCTTGTTACATTATGAGCCATTACTGATGCTCGACTTTGGATCTTCATGTCTGTGGGGATCGTGGTTTCTGATAAGGGATCGATTAGTTGGGTTCATTTTTGTGCCTTTGCTGAAATCATTTGCTGGACATTCACCCGAATTGTACTAATGTGATTATTGAGAGGCAGCGGAAATGCTGTATGCCATCTATTGGCCATTGTTTAAAAAATTGGCTGAAACCAGTATATCTCAGCAGCTTTGACTTTCATTTTTGATACAGTTCAAAATAACCCCTTTTTAGTGGAATAATTGATATTGTAGAGAAATGTTAAAGTGTTGTATGGTTTCCGTCTGAAAATGGCTGAAACCTTATCTTTTAATCCCAATTAAAAATTCTTAATTGCCCAAAAATTATATATTCTCAACTATTTTCCTTACACCAACTCAAACACACACACAACCTCAAAAAAAAATCCCGGAGAAAAAGAGAAATAAAATAGCTCATTTTTTCATGTAGTTTTGCATTATCACATAACAGTGATACTGCTGTCCTTATAGGCGCAGATAATCACAGTTTCCGCTGCTTACAATTGCGTTCCCTTGTGTGGTTCTTTTAGATATCACAACATCTGCTGCTCACAATTGCTTTCCATTGTGTGGCTCTTTTAGCTGCTAATGGAAGATACCTCTATCATTTCTAATGGATCTTTCATATACCGATCAGAAGACTGTCCTATACTTGTTTCTCTATGGTCTATTCCCATGCAAACTTGTAAATTAGTTAATGACTACACAATTTATGGTCCTGTTTTGGGACTGCATCATCCTCCCCATCAACAATGATCCTTGCTAAGCAAGGGTGGAGCCACATTTTGCTGTAATAGGTATGTGCCTTGCGTGAAATTGAGAATACTTGTGTATGCTTTCTGGTATATTATGTGGCTAAATTTTTGTGTTGGTGTGCCACCATTTGCAAACTTGTCGGTTGCAACTTACGTTGCTTGCCCTGTCAACGAGTATCCTTACTTCATTGGTCACTCTTCTATGTGGTGCCTAATTTTTTTAAAAAGAAATAAAAAGAATATACTACACAAGTACATAGTAATATCCAGCAACATCCCTTGATCCGAGCTAATCTATACCAGTAGCATGTTAGCATGGGCAGAAAAAGGGGAAAAGAAAAGGTCTTCAAAGCTATCAATTTATGTTATTCTCTTCATGATTTCTTTGATAGTATTTTGCAACTTTAACGCCTGACATCTTGATTTAGTAAATACAACAATGCCCAAATAAAGTATAATTTTATTACTACTTTAAACTTTTGAACAATTAAAAATTATATAAATAAATAAATTCACATAAAGCTCGTGAAAGCGTGTTTAGCCCACTGATAGCGCTCCTCAGTCCTAGGAGGGAGGTTCCAGGTTTGGTTCCCACAATTGTCGAACAAGGGTTGGCTTGGGTAATATGTATTATGGCTGGAACATTTGCTCTATCCTTCATTCTCAAAAGAAACAAATTGACATAGAGCTCATCCAAACTCGAGTCTTACAGCTTTGATTTGGTAGATACTACTTTGTTTATATATTGACAAATGCATACAAGTTTTCTTATAAATTTTCAACTGGGAAAAGTTTCTGCTTTCAGGCTCATTTTACCATTCACATTAATAATTTGTCCACATTTATAATTTTTCTTGATTTTATAGGATATTATCTATAGAAAAAAAAATTTTATTTATTTTATATTACATGTGTTAGTGAACATGTAGATCCTTCATGAGCTGCAGCAGATCATGCCACTTTCCTCGCTAGCAACAGAAAGATCTCAAGTTGCACTCTGAACCTTGCCAAACCAAACAATATGCTAGTTGCAAGGGCACTGGGAGGTCCCTTGGAATGAGAGAAATCAAATATTTGTATATTACATAGTGATTTGACAGTTTCCCCACTTCCTATATTTTTCATTCTTGATCCTTAGTATTGAATGGCCTCACATCTGGCTAGAAGTGGCAAAATTAATCTAAAAGCATTTGGATGATTCCTAACACAGGATCTCTAGGATGCTTCAGGAGGAGTTGGCTAATTAGGAATGGAAACTGAACTAATAAATAACTGACTTTCTTTTTATACACCTAAAGGTACTGGAGATGCATAATCCAAATTACTTAATAAACCTTGAGAAAATTATGAGTGACTTAG
This sequence comes from Agave tequilana, assembly GCA_038442645.1. Taxonomy (NCBI): domain Eukaryota; kingdom Viridiplantae; phylum Streptophyta; class Magnoliopsida; order Asparagales; family Asparagaceae; genus Agave; species Agave tequilana. The sequence goes on from JAVJIF010025988.1 coordinate 63,531, forward strand.
AATTATTATAATTGACTAGATCATCATTTTGTTGCTTCATAAAATAAGTAAACCCTTTGACACTTGGTTCAAGAGTTCTTTAATCTAGTACTAAGATGCATCTAACTTCGAGAATATAGAAATTGTTTATAAATTGCATGAACAATCTAAAGGAGAGAGAGAATTTGTTAATCCAAAATGATACGAGGTTTAGTAATGGCTTCCAGTAGATGAAATTCCTGGCTTTAGCCCTGCTAGTTTGGGTGCTTTCTTGAATATCATCATCCCTCTAAACTTTATGCTTCCTTTGATCTGGTGTTATGTATTCATGCTAAGGATGCAAACGGATCAGATGCGGAGCAGATTTATATCTTTCTATGTTCATATTTGTTTTGTTTCCCGAGTACGAATATGGATCCAATTTTTGACGGTCATGAAATCCATTATCATATTTGATAAAAATGAAAATAGATATGATACGGATACTTAGGATAACAGATATGGATACAGATTTCTGGAGGGTAATTCTAAAAATATAGTGATTTATGAGATCAGATGAAGAATGTGGTATTGATAATATTTTAAGATTGATTTTGTACAATAGATATAGTTATGAAGGTTTGATCAATTAATTGTGTAAAAATATTATAAATATGAGTTTGACTAACTAATTGAAAGATTATATCACTGCATTAATTATTTCTTAAGTGTTTACAATTCATTACACCATAGATTTGGGTCATTTTGTAAATTAAGAGAGATCATAACGTAAATTAAGAGAGATCATAACTCATTAGATATGTTACTAATATAACTACCCTACCGGCTATTCTGTTCTCATTCATATTTGTTTGCACCCCCAATTCCTGCTCAACTTTTGTGCGCATTCATCATCTTGCTCTTGCTGAAATCTTTGGTAGACATTATCGTGCAACGTGAATGTATTTGTCTCCAGCCATTTTTGCCCCATATCCTTTAGTATTCTGTCTGCTTTTGCATAGAAGAGGTGATTGCTGTTAGCTTTAAAGCTTCTCTGCTGCTTGTCATCCTACCATTCCAGGCTTTTGATGCCCTCTTCGCCAGTTGTGATGCTGACCGGGCATGCTTATGCCAGACTATATAGAGCTGCGTATGTTAGTGACTATCTTCTCCAAACTGCATCCTGTGACTTCCATTGTCTCTCAACATTCAAGATACCATGTTGATGGTCTCCAGAATCTTCTTTTCTGGTAGCTACAAGCATTTGCAGACTCTTTCTTTTGCTTATAGTTTTTTTTAGCTGCTCGTGCGGGCCTACATCACTGCCAGTTGATTTCTCAAGCCCATGCTATCTCTGAACATGTTATTGGCATGTATATTCTCACTGATGCAGTGTTGTCACCATCTCAAAGTGGTTGCAAATGCAAATTTATTCTCGTCACTGCATCATATTGTTGTGCCCCTTTGCCTTGTCTCTCTTATGGTTGTGTCCTTGGGCATCTTCTTTCCTCATCATTTGGACTCTACAGCTTGGCCACCTTTATTTAAGTAAACATAATATTAAAACATCTCAGCTGTTTGAATGCTGTGTGATTCCATCTATGAAAGGGTTATTTGTGTCAATATCACTGAATCAAAATTTGCATGCTCAAATTAAGCAGCATATTGGTTTTTCCTCTGGTCAAGTGTAACGGTTTTCAATTCTTTCATAAGTCAATGTTTTGCAGTTGTACACGATGTGTGGCTTTCCTGATGTATATTTCTCTTTTGAGCTGTTTTGTTGAGTTAATCATTTTATCTTGGCTTGTATTGTTCCCAGTGTTCTCTATGACGACTTTATTGTCTATCCCTAGACTACTGATCTCCTCTCTCTTCGGCTGTCCTTGTATACATGCTTCCTGCACAAGTGCATATTTCTGTCAGAATTGTTGCCCGTCTCATAGAGGTGCATGCTATCATATAGAGATTCAAAGTAATAGGATTTTTGCTACTTGTTGCATCCTTTCAGCATAGAGGTTGAGTAAAGTTCTCATGTGACTTGGAAGCTATATTTCAAATTAAATCCTATTGTATTCGTTACTTGCAGACTCCCAGGGGCTATTAGATGATTGCTAACAGCGCTCTATAATTGACTACTTTTTTCTTCCCTATATTTGTGACTGATGGAAGCTCAGACTAAACTGCATGACCCCAAAATCAGATTTACATTAGTTTGCAACAATGATCTATGATAAATATTGCATCTCAACTACTTGTGACTCTGATCCAACATTCTGCAGGATCAGCTAATACAACCTCCAACCAAGTGGATTTATTTGGAGAAAGCTTAGTTGATCTCATGGATGCACCAACATCTTCACCATCAGAGTCAGCGACCTTCAACAAGAGTGAGACGCACGAAGTTGATCTCTTTGCTGATGCAACTTTTGTATCAGCCCCACCTCATGCAGAAGCAGCAACAGTTTCTCATGATCAGGTTGGATTTGCAATTTTGCATCTGGGACTAACTGATTATCCTCATCTTATTTTTCCATGGTACAAGCAATGTGTTTCACATTGCATATCTGAATTCCTATTTGCTTTATGTGACATGGTCCACATTGATATTACTTGCGTTATATAACCAAAGATGGCCGTGTGTGCATGCGTGCGTGTTTTCTGGGTGCTGTGTCAGCTGTTGTCAGTCGAGCTTACAGCAGTCCATTCTTTAGCTGATCCACCTTATACATTTACCAAAGAAATATTTGTGCTGTAGAGTAGGGTGTTTTCTCTCATCTTGTCTTTCTTTAGGCTTTTTACTCTTCATAACAATTATTTGATGCGGGGTTCTCAATGCTATATCCTACTTACTGCAGGCCAACATTGATCTCTTTGCCAGTCGGCCTGCCTTTCCTGCTCCAGTTGCTACAAGCGCTGACTTATTTGGGGCATCTGATTCCGTCTTGCTTTCTTCAGAGCCGAAATACACAGCAACATTTGATCCTTTTGCAGCGCCTGACTCAGGCATGTGCACTGACACAAAGTCCTCTACTTCAGAACCTACAAACAAACAGTCCTTTGATCCTTTTGCAGCAATTCCATTGAGCAATTTGACGAATCCGACTCCTTTGGCGCATTCACATCTAATACTGGATCAACAACGCAACCTCACAAAAATGTAACAAACAGTCTCAGCAGCGTGGAACAGACATCTTTAGCATCCTCCAAGCCTGCAACAAAGGATACTTTCCAAGTCAAGTCTGGGATATGGGCTGATTCTTTGAGTCGTGGACTGATTGATCTGAACATAACAGCCCGTAAGTTTCTCTTCATTTTTAATATGACTTCCTTTGTTATTCTTGACAATTCTTGTTCTGTAATCATGTTTTGGCAACTCCTCCATGATATCAGTTTGTCTACAGTGTCATTTGATGGATTTCACTCATGGTACTGATGAAGGCTGTGACCTTATTGAATATAAGAATGCAGTGACAAAGTGATAGGTCGAGTTCAATCTCATTTTTGCTGTATTGTCTGTTACAACGTCTAAATATCTGTTCCCAGCAATTTCCGTATGTCATCAGGCAGGGACTAGAGTTAGGAGCTGGCAAAGCTTGGGTTGTAGCAGCCAGCCAACTGGGGAAATGTGAATTTCAACTTGGTAGTTTTTTTATGTAGATGTTAGTTGAGAATAAAAGCGTTGAGGTATTCATTATTTTCTGGAAAATCTCAATGGTGAATATTATTTTCTTATTTAGTTTCTAGGATTAGTATCACTTGCGTCCTTGTGTATATACGTCTGCACGATAACTGATCATATTCAACAAGCCTTATCACATCAATATTGACAGATTATGAACTTTTGTCATCTATCTGAGGAGACACAAGCTTTTAATGCCTGATTCAACCTAATTTCTTCTTCACCTTCTTGTCTCTGCTCTGGTCTGCCTTCCTACTTCAGTTACTTATATGGCCTTCTGTAATCCTTTCAGAACTTCCTTGCGTCTCATTTAGTCACACCACACAATATTCTCTACGTATAACATATGGTATGTTGTTAGCTGGTATTTGTTTAGTCATTCAGATAGTGACTGGCGTTTTTTTAGCTATGCATCACACACCTCATGTAGATCTAGCTTTCAATAGTCCAGAACACGAGAAGGGGGCTGGTTGCTTCGTTATATGCATGCTAATGGGGCAAGTATGTTTTCTTATTATTGTCTTCTCATCCCATCGTTTTTTCACTTGTATCTTATTTGAATTTTTTGATTTGTTTTATTGCTCATAAGCACAGTACAGAAGATTATTAACCTGCACACAATCTTGTTTATGTAAATGTTTTATATTAAGTCTTAAAGAAGAACAAATAAATGTGGTCCATGAGTAAAAAGCTTCCGTTTTGTTTTACTTTAATCTCTACTGTTACAACTAGAAAAGGTTTGGGAGGCTTCAAGTGGGCACACAGTTATGTTTAGCTGGCCGGTTTCAAGAAAAAAGTATATATATCTCGGATCCAAAGAGCTAAAACTTTGAGCGAGAAAACTCAATCAGTAAACCACACATGGCATAAAGAGAAAAGAACAATACATGTCTCTCCAACCTCTATACATGTACATAATTGGCCCCATCTAAATGGGAAAATTTCATTGGCTCTTAAATGTGGGTCTTTTTTTCAAAAAATAAAACGTAGATTAATGATAGCTAGGAACCAACAAATTTGAAGCAGATATTAAAATGCTCTTTCTTATATATCAATACTTTTTAGTGCAAATTTATTCGTCAAAAAAAAAAATTAAAACAGAATATTGTGAAATATTTAAAAAATTAGAAATATTTGATCTATATAATATTTTTGAAGATAAATTTATACTAAAATATAAATATTATTTGTGTAATCCTTTTATGTCACCTAAAATTTCAGCATTGTCATTCTAAAAACACGTGCATTTGCACATGCCTAAAGACTAGTTAGAAATAACTTGAAGAACTATGTTCATGTCCTGGCAAAATTTCAACAGGTAGACATGATTTAGCATTTTGATTCCACTTTCTTTGATAATTTAAGTTGGAAAATCAGATCCTTTGTTGCTTATTGACAATTCTATCTCAAATTCTGAGGGATCAGAAATTCTTTCAACTCTTTAGTAGAACATTGGATGGTTGCTCCAGGGTTCCATGAGCTTAAACTGCAAAACAATTAGTGCTGTTTCCTGCGTAAATTTGTTTTAAATCCCTCTCTTCGCCATAGTATTCTCAGCTAGGATTTTGGCGCACATGCTCTCTTTCAAAGGTCTCATCAGGTTCGACGAGTGTAAATCGAATCCAAGTCACATTTTCAATGTGAGGTTGCATTATCTTAACGGGAGCAATAAGATATAAGATTAGAGCTTAGGAGGTAGGATATTTCTAAATCAGACTTCTCTGCATATGTGATTCTTCAAGGATGTCAAAGTTTAACAAAATCACTGAAGCAATTCAGGCGACTAATTTAATATTACAGTTAACAGGATAGTCTTGAACTGCATTCATAACAAACTCCTAGTTGGAGAAGATTTTCCCTACGGCTAAGCTGAAGTCCATCACCAATTCCTAATACTCCTTATCTAGCATTAATATTTGTGTTGGGACTCTTTTTCCCCTTAGAATACACTGCGATATTACTTTAGGCACAAGCACTCTTTAATTTGGATGTCTGATGGTTTGAAATTTGTCAGAAATTTGGACATTGACTACACGGATTGAACTGGTGATTTTGGCCTTTTGCTGAAAACCCCTGCATTTTCAACTGGTTTTTTTTATCATTTTAGTGCTATTAGCAATTACCTTTCATATTTTGACTGATATTGTTGTGTTAACATGTGGTATTGCTCTTGCTGCTGCTGCTTCAGCTTTTTTCATGAAGTGTGGGATATTTAGGTTTTTGCATTAATCATGACCTATGTAGCACGGACACTCCCATTATAGAGCCATGTTGTATTCGAAACTTATCTGACACGTGTATTGTGTGTATCTTTAAGAATTTTTCACGTGTCCTAGTGTCGTGTGCATCTCAGTGTGGTTGTGGCCGTGCAATAGGTCATGACCGAATATGTAACATTTCCTTGCCCATTTTCATATACTCTCGATATAATTGGGGTAGCTTTTACGGTTAGTTGTTCATCTTTATTGTTTGTACCTGTTCCTGTGAAGGAAATTTTATGATAGTCGCATGTTAGCTTACAACTTTTGCTATGAAGGAAATTTCACAAAATGCTCTCATGCAGATTGTTATTTTATCTCTTCCCCATGTTTTGCTATCATTTACTATTTTCTATGTTTTGACCTTTTCTTGTTTCATCGTAAGTAATCAATCTTAAAGTGGACATTCAAATCTGAAAAACATTTTTTTATAGAAGAAACTCAAACTGGAGTTGAATATGAAGTCCAAAACCATGAATGATGTTACTTACATTCAAAGTATATATTCTTGGAGTCTTTTTAAGTGGCTACTAGAACGGTCATTAAAATTGGGTTCCTTACAGCATAACTCTAAATTAGGAACCTTGCAGAAAGATTGACTAAATATTGCTACTGGCAGACTGATTCCAGTATTGGCACCAAATTCCAGGCCCAGGTAAATATGGGCAACAGAGGGGCTTGGCAAGCCAGGCAGTTTCGGTATTATTTATGATCACATAGTTTCAGAGCACGCAACTATAGAGCATCCCTCCAAAATTCGCCTAGACTACAGTGAATGGGATGAGTGCAAATTTGCTAATATGGAAATGCATCCGTCTCCAAACTTCATGCAAAATCAAGAATAGAAAGAAATAGAAACTATGAGAAATCTATAATCAAGAATAGAAGAAATAGAAAACTATGAGAAATCTATTAAAACATAAATAATGGGACATCAATGTCATGAGAGAAATCGAATTGAGTTTGTATTTTCTTTTTGAGTCTAATGTGTTTTTTCTTTTATTTTGTTTAGCTTTTTTTTCATGTTTAGTCCCACATCGGTTATGTGGTGAAAAGTCAAGACTTGTAGACCTATTTAAAGGCTCTATTGCTATCAATAAAATAGACTAGAATTTTTGAGAAAAAAATATTTTGGCTTTTTTTCTTGAGGGGCATGCCGCTCATGTAGGGCGTAAAACTTTAACTGTGAAACCAAAATAGAGCATGCGGCGTGAAGCGTCGTGAGGTCAAGGTCGAGGAGCGTGTGGCGTGAGATCCGAAAAGTGAAAGGCCTTTTCATTTATCTATTAGGTAATCATTAGTTATTTTTTTTCATCTCTCATCTTCTCACAAAATTCTTAAATTCTTTCTTTTGTTTCACATCAATTTGGTATCAGAGTATAGTTAGGGAAAATAATGAGAGATGAAATTAAAATTGTAATACAAGTTTCTTGTGAAAAGATTCCCAATGCGAAGTCGATACAATTTTATTTGAATTATTCATTTTTCTTTTTTTTAATCTCTTTTGTTAACCAATCTCATTCATTTCTTTTTCACAAATTTCAAAAAAAAATTACAAATTTTTTTCAATCTTCTCATTATTTCTTTTCTTATCTCAAATTCTCATCACGCATCTCAAATCCTAAACATAATTCAAAATATCAATCTCAAATCAAATTCTCACCACAATTTCAAATCTTTAGTACAAAATCACAACTTAAATATTAAAAAAGAAAGAAATAAAGACCCTTGTTTTTTTTTTTTTTTTGCCTCTTCTCTTGCATTTTTTTTGCCCTCCCCCGAGAGAACATCAGACATCAATAAGCACATATCATCTGAATCAACAACTGTGAATCACAAGCGTTAACAAGTCAGCAGTACAAGACAGGTATTTGAGAACTGACTTGTCAATAGCAGTTTTCAGATTCAGATCTCTCATGTATACTCGACGGGATCGAGTTTTTTCTCACACCCCCGGCGAGAATGATGGGGGATATCAATGTCATGAAAGAAATCAAATTGAGTCTATATTTTCTTTTTGAGTCTAATGTGTTTTTTCTTTTATTTTATTTAGTCTTTGTTTTATGTTTAGTCCCACATCGATTATGTGGTGAAAAGTCAAGACTTGCCTATTTAAAGGATATATTGCTTTCAATAAAAATAGGGCATACCACCCATGGCAGGGTATGAAACCTAACGGAGAAGTTAAGATCGAGTGTGTGGCATGAAGCGATGTGAGGTCAAGATCGAGGAGCGTGCGACGTGAAACGGCATGAGATTTGGGAAGATGAAAGGCCTTTTTCTTTATCCATTAGGTAATCATTAGTTATTTTTTTTCATTTCTCATCTTCTCCTAAATTTCTTTGACCCGTTCTTTTGTTTCACATCAATAAAAGACCGAACTTAATTTGATCTGACATGTTATAACTGTAGCTAGTAATGTTTGATATAGAACCCTGCTTGAGACTAGAGACTTTTGACTCATTAGTTACCAGAGCTTTTGCCGCTGGAGAAGATTTGGTATTGAAGACTCGAAGCAGTAGAATTTTGGATATTTTCAGTAATGTCTAGAGTCGTCAAATTACAGGGGTTTCTTTTGGTGGTTTTCTTTTCTTTTCCTTTACCCCTGCCTTTTCTTTTAATGATGGGGCTGGGGGTGGTGACAACATGTCGGCAATACCGATTATGCCATGCTATTAGCCATATTGGTAA
>JAVJIF010025989.1:0-17733 GCA_038442645.1 Agave tequilana
GACATGATTTTCGCATTTTAGAACAAAAACACGGGCCTCACATTTTGGCGTTGAGACGCGTGTTTGAAGAACGCGGGTCTTGTGTTGCTTCAAAGAAATGCGGGTCTGAGATTCGTGTTCTGTAACTAAAAACAGAATGCAACTGTAAAATCTTCAATTTGATGTTGATTGGCGCGATACCTTTGTCGATGTGCAGCATCCGATTGAGTCACGAGAGTGATTAACAGAGAAAAAGAGTAAAAAAGAAAAGATTAAGTTTAAGAAGTTTCTCCATTTTCTCGCAATTAATCCACTGTAGCAAGAGCTAAACGAGTCGATCTGCAGGGAGAGATGTGATGAAAGCGTTTCGATACTATTTTCTCTGTGTATAATTTGGAATGAAAAATGGTTATAAAGGAGTTGATTTAATAAAAAGAGATTCATAGCCCACTAATTATCTACCAACATAACTAAGTACTAGTCTATGAAGAATAAATATCATATTGAATCTATAAAAATTGATCCTAGAATGTTGCTTCAAATTTAAGCAAGATGAGTAAGATAGAAAGCAAACCCTAATTAAGATACACTAGATAAAATTAAATATTAGCATATCAAAGTTTCTAAGTATAGCATAAGAAAAATATTTTAGAGTTAACATTAAGCTATCAAGTATCCAAGCATAAACTAGAACAACTATTAAATAGTGTAACCCTAAAACTAGTTTAATTTAATTATCACTAATCTTCAGAATCTTAACTTAACCCTAGGATTTTAAGCAGGCATATAACTCAATCAATTCATGTTATAAAATTAGACTTAGTTGGTGGAGAGATTAACAAACTATGAAGAGAATTAGTTACTCATATTTATGATTAAACTAAGCATGTGATTAAAGAATGCATAAAATAAAGCAAATAAGAATTGAAGAATAAAAATTGAAAGAATAAAAGAGATATGGAAAGAAAATAAAAAGCTTTATTGAATTGTCACCGTTCAGTACAAAAGCCCTTCTTCTCTTTACAAATCTTCTTCTTCAAAGTAAAAAAACTCAAAAATACAGTGAAAATTCGGAAAGAAAAAGATTTAAAGAAAACTCTAAACTTAATCTTCTGAGATGCTCCTCTCTATTGCTCTGCCTCTCTATTTATAGGAGATTCTAGTGGTATAATCTCTGTAGAACACACACACCCAACCTCCACGCACATGGCTTCAAGAAAGTCGCATTTCTGTGGCTTTTCAGAGGAAACACGGCAATGTGGTAGAGTTAGGGCACACATTTTGGGTTCTAGGTTTATCTCGTCCGTCCATGTGGAGATATATCCTCAGAATTTTCGTTTTTAAACTCTGAAATTTAAAATAATCTTGTTTCCTAGATAATTTAGGAAATAAGTAATCTATAAATCCGAATTTAAATTGAATTCTCCTCCTTTATCTTTGACTTGGAGCTCAAAAAACTTGATTTAAATTGATTGTCTCTTTAATATCTGAATTAAGATAGGATTATCTCTGAATTTACTTGGGCTTGATGGGCTCTTAAGCTTCTCTTAAACTTTTGAGCTTTTTATTCACTTTTTCTTTTCTTCCTTGAATTTATGGAGGCCTGTACAGTACTAAGTAAAAATACCATTACATAGCAATATTTAATAATAAATAAATATGAAAATATGACTAAAAATATGCACATTTGATGAACAATCACACCCCTACACCTATCTTTTACTCATCCTCGAGTTAATAGAAAAAGAAAAAAACTAATCTAATATAAACTCACTCACTTTCGTAAGAATCACGGTTGCACTTAGTATATGTAACAAGCCATTAATTTTAAGTTACCCCTAGAGGAAGAGTGTTGTCTCGTGAGAGTTTTCAGTGAATTACACCCACAAAATCCATAAAAGAAAGAAAAAACAAAATGTTATATTTTTGAAAAAATATTTTTGAAATTGAAAAAATATTGAAATTTTTTTGTAAAAATCAAGTAATCTATAAGTCTTAGGATCACTAAATTATTCATTCTTATACTTAGTCTCTATTTGAAATTTGTAATCAATCTAGGTAAGAATTAAAACAGTATTTTTCATCTAATCTATTATTTTACCCTAAGTCATATGAACCTTTATGATCGTGAATTTTTGACTGGGATTCTTCAACTTCAACTCTTCTACCTTATATACATATATACATACATACATACATATATACATACATATATGCATATATATACATACATATATACACATATATATACATAGATACATACATATATGTATACATACATATATACATATATGTATGTATACATATATATGTGTGTGTATATATATATATATATGTATGTATGTTTACATATATATATATACACACACATATATGTATGTATGTATATATATATACATACATACATATATGTGTGTATATATATATATATACACACACACCCATACATATACATACACACACACACACACACACACACACACATACATATGTATATAACTTTTTCTCCTTTTTTTGAAAGAAGTTCGAAGTATTACCACTTCATTGCCTTTAAGCACTTCTTTTTTTAAAATATGTATAACTCCTCTAATTTTCTTTTGTGTAAATATCAAGGCTTCTTGAAGCCCTAATACCTAACTAATTGATTATTAAATGTGTTAATATATATATTATATTTATATATTTTTTCTCAGACTTACCTAATTATCTTTGGCGTAAATACCAAGGCTTTCTTAGGTCGAAGTACTTAGCTAATCAATAATTAGATTTCTTTATTTTTCATATATATATATTTCTAAGACACAATAGATCTTGTTTTGAATCCTAAATGTGTAAGTGTTGGCCCAAAGGCCCATCACTCTAGTTTTAATGATGATTAACTCATGTAGTTATAGCACTAATAATCTTGTGTTTATATACTTTCAGATTTACTATCAAGATCTTAGTAGGTGCTTAGCTTCAGCAAAGGAGTTTTGGAGTTAACACATGCAGATTCAAGAGCTCGCGCGTCAAGATCGCATCTAGCACTCGGAGGGAGTCAAGCCTTTTGGATCGTGCTTGGATCAAGTCGACTTGGAGAAGGAGTTCTACAAGAAGACTTCGGTTTATTTAGTTTGAGTTTGTGTTTAGATCTTGTGTAAGACAGACTAGTATTGTATGCTCAAGTTCACACACACAAGATCAATACGTTGATTTTCAGTTTAACCGGCTTTGGATTTCAAATATATATATATAATATATATATATATATATATATATATATATATATATAGTGTTTCATGAATAGATAGAATCAAAACAAGTTTACATGGTTTAATGTATATTGAATTTCATTTATATACATCTATACTTCATATATTTAGAAAAACTTACTTTGATGATTCTATTTCATGTGTTTAGAATTTTGTAATTAACAAAACTTATTGTGGATTTCATGTCAAAAATATAGATATAACATTTACATGTGTATTGGATTCTATCCATACAAAATATGCTTCAAATTTGTTCCAATATCATGTTTTTATATTTATACAAGTTTTGGAGAAAACGGATTTTTCATTTCAAAATTCAGTTTCTGGAAAATATCGTTTTTGGTTCCAAGTTTAATTTTCATATCACGAAAATAGTTCAAATAGTTTGTAATATGTGTTGATTTTTGGTCACACATATTTGTACTTCAATATTTTTAAGAACTTATTTTTGTACAATTTATGAGAATTTATGAGATTTTATAGAAGTTAAAAAAACTAAGTTTTCATCCCCTAATCCCAGCCTGAGTCTGCTGGCGATCGACCGACTGGTAGACCGGCCCGGAGCTCGGTCGGTCGACTGATGAGCACATGGATGTGCACAAGGCCTTGCCTATAAGGTCGATCGACCAGCGATCGACCGACTGTAACTACCCAACTCTTGGGTAGTGCCGGTCGACTGGGCGATCGACCGACAGAGCAGAAAGCCTTTAGACTCCGTCAATCAGGCGGTCGACCTGTAGCCAGTTTTGCCTGGGGCGGTCGATCGGAGGTTCAACGGTCAAAAATTGACTGTTGGCCGGTAGACTGGCCGATCAACCAGAAGGTCAAAAATGACCTTTTCTGGCTGCCAACGGCTATATTTTTGAGAGCCTATAAATAGAGCTTCTCTTAGGCCTTTTCAACAAGATTTTAGAGACCCTTTCTTCTAATCTTTTTAAGTGTTTTGTAGCAAGTTTAAAAGGAGTTTTTGAGCCAAAAAGTTTATCATTTATTTGTTTTTAAAGTGTTAGAAAAATCAAAGAAAAGAGTCTTTGGGAAATTAGTTTTATGCTTTTTTTATAAATCTAATTAGTATTTTTCTCAAGTATTTTTATTTGTTATTTTTATTTTCAAACATTTTATTTTCTCATACTTGAGCTATCATATCTAATCCTATTTATAGGATCTTGTTTTTATGAGAAAAATTTGTTTGTGGTGTATTGTGATCACCAAGTATTGTTTGTGATCTTTTATGATCACCAAGATTGTAATCTTTCCTTTGCTTTGGCTTTGTGCCTTGCCTCTTGTGTAGAGGTTGTTGTGTTAGAGAGAGGAGTTATATACTCCAAGTTTGTAATTGCAAATTGCTCGATGGAGGTTCCCTTTGTGGGAAGTCCTGTGTGGACGTAGTGGAAATCCTTCTGTGTGAAGGCGAGGACGTAGAGCAGTAGCTTGAACCTCGAAACATATCTTGGTGTTTGCGTTTGATCCACTATCTCTTAACTCTATCTCTCTTATATCTTGTATTACTTTACATTGTTCATATTTATATACTAGATATTGTTTGTGTGTGCCCACACTTGTATTGAACCAAGAGAGCTTCTAATAGCAAAGTTTAGCTCTATTATCAATGACTTAGATAAAATAGATATTAAGATAAAAAATAAAGATCAAGCACTTCTATTACTGTATTCTTTATCTTCTTCATACAAGAGTTTTAGAGAAGCTATTTATAGATGTAAATCAACTGTCAATGTAAATGAAGTCAAAAACATCTACTCACTAAGGATAAAATTGATAAAAAGTTGATGGAGAATCTCATGGTGATGATTTTGGACAAATTTTCTCTACAGAAAAGAAAAGTAATAATAGAAGTTCTACACGTAATTCAAAATATAAGAATTTGGTGAGCAACTGGTGTCACAAAAGGGGCATATTAGAGCTGATTGTTGGACTTTCAAAAAGAACAATAAGAAGCTAATACCATTGAACTGACTAAAGGGATGAAGATAAGTGTGGTGTTCTATCTGTTATAGACAGTTCGGTCAATAACAAAGATAGATAAATCATTGATTCTAGATGTTCACATCATATCAGTTCGAATAGGAAGATGTTCTCCTAATATAATTCGGTTCAAGGGGGAGAGGTCTTCATTGAAAATTCTGCTACGAGCAAGGTGATTGGAGAAGGAATAATCCAATTTTGTTCTCATGATGGATGCATAATTATACTACAAGGCATTCATCATGTTCTCGAATTAAAGTACAATCTCATCTCTCTTGGAGCACTACATGGAGAATGATTCAATTTCAATTCTGAAGGTGATCTTATAAAAGTTTTCAAAGATATCCAAGTGAAGTTTTAGGCTGAGCGAGTCAGAAATGTTTATATGTTGCGAAATTCGGAGGTTACAATTGATGGAATGAATTATCATCGGCTTCAAGAATGGAGGTTATGAAATATTCAGAGACTACGATGATTTCGAGTTCGGATGTTCAGTTTTACCCCAAAGGCAGATTGGGACTAGACAACGTCGACGCACAACAAGAAAGTCCAGATCATTACCCCTGTGTTGGAGTAAATTCTCATAAATTCTATGTGGATCAAGAAGATCATTGGGTGATCAAGTTCAAATCGGGCCTGAACTTGTTTGACCTAATCAAGTTGTGAACGTCATGAGGAGGTTATGAAAAGAGGGAGTGAGATGGAGATGAAGTCGAGAGTTGTTCAATTGTGCATTGATATGAGCACATGGAGCATGGTGACTATTCTTGTATTTGGACAATTCAAGTCAAAGGGGAGATTGTTAAGATTGTGATTCAAATACGTCGAGAAAGTAGACAAAACTTCAGAGATCGAAGAACGGATGAGCATGAAGAGTATCAGCAAATTAGTCGTCTACTGACATCTCAGTAGTTGACTAATGGCGCAAAAAGAAAGTAGGACATCTCAGTAGTTGACTTATAACAATGATTAATTGACTAATACGTTATTAGTTGACTAATCTGGCACACAAGTCGACTAATAAGGTGCCGCTGACAATTTTCTCTTGCGATTCTGATTGCAATTCGAGTTGAACTCAAGTTTTCTTATTTTCTAAGGCAATGCTCATATTGCTAGAATTTGTGTAGAATTAAGATGGTCATAGGGTCTATAAATAATTCATTTGGAGTGGCCTTCAATATATTCTGAGGGTGAATCAAGAAAAGAGAGAGATTCATGAGAGAAGTTTTTACTATAAGGGTTTGCTATTCTAAGGGGTCATCAAAGAGTTTGTAATCTTCTTAGTGAAAAGTCTAAGTTTTTCTTATTGTACTCCTGCAAAATTTTAATAAAGTCTCTTCCTTCTTCCGTGGATGTATACCTGATCTGTTTGATTGGTAGAACCACGTTAAATTGTGTATTGACTTTCTCTACTTTGGAATATCTTCTCTTCACGTTCACGACGATCAGCTTCTTTTTTCGCTGCACCGATCCCAACAACTGGTATCAGAGCATATCAGTTCGTTGCAACATCATGATCATCACCACTCACAAGACAACTCATAAAACTTGCTCAAAGTACTTAATAGTAAAGTCATGAGCACACTCGGGAACTATACAAGAGAAGAGTTGGATAGAACATTCATGATTCTGCAAAAAATGAAAAATATGCAATGATGTTTCGAGCCAAACCAAAAGATGTCCAATTAAGCGAGGAATGCTTTATAGTTGATGGCATTAAGAAGGGTACTATACAACCGCAATGAGATATGTACAATCATTTGATTAATGTTTACGTGCAAAATTTATTTTGTGCTTGTTTCCTAATTATTGCTTTTCGGATCTTAAAAGTTTCAAATTTCCTAGTTGTTGCTCGTATCTTTTCATCTTCTTGTTTTCTTTCTTTTATTTGAGACATGATTAGTAATGACAATTTGATGCAATTGGTTATTTTCTAATTAATCATTTTATGTTGAAGCTGAATTTTTGAGATGAGAAGCTTCATGTGATTTTTTTTGGGAGAACAAGATGACTCAGGAACTGGATTTTTTTTTTTTTTTTTGGGTGTCCTTGAATGCTAACAAACTGGGATGTGTATAGATGTGTATGGGTGTTATTTTTTGTGAAGTGATGTAAGATACACTAAAAACTTGATATTTAGGGCCGTTTTGTATCGCGTAAAAGTCCGTAATTCGTAAATGACTTACAATTCAGTTACAACTACGGCGTTTGTTTGGACCGTAATTCGTAAAAGACTTACACACCCAATTACCACTCACTTACAGTCCAGTTACAGTTAATTTTATGCCCATGCAAATTTGTATTATTTTTTATGTTAATATTAATTTTTTTTAATATTTAGCATTTTTAATATTTATTTGCAATATTAAAACTTTTTAAATCACCAATAGTTAATTTTGTGGTCAACTTTTTCACTTACGACTTAGACATTATGACAACCAAACACCGTAAAACACAATACACTTTTCCACTTACAACTTTATATTACCAACCAAACACCATAAAACTTACATGCATGTAGCTCATTTACAACTGTAAAGACTTTACCAATTACGAGCTACGAATTACGGCCAGTTACGACAACCAACAGGCCCTTAGTAAGCTTGGAAAACTCTGATGTACGTAATATTAGTTAACTTTGATGCAACATTTACTTCCTAATTTGGATCATATGTAAGTTTGCTTTCACTTAAGTAAGTTTTCTTTCTTATTTTGTTAATGACACTCAATTATTTCTCATTGATTGTGGTGTTTGACATCTTAAATCTGCAAGTTTTATGATGTGGTATTGGATATGTAGGGAATGGTTTGAATATGTTAAAAAAATTAATTCAATTTTATACGGAGAAGCAGGTGTGTATGGAGAGAGATAATGTCAAAAAAAAATTCATCCAGTTTTGTACTGACGAGATGGTATGTATAGGGTGCATTATGTCAATTTTTTTTACCGATAATTTGAGGCTATTGTCAATTTGGTAAGGTGGAATGAAAAGTTTTCATTCAATTTTGTATGAGAGAAATTATGTCAAATTTTTTTTGTTGTGTTCTTTTTTAAGGAGACAAAAATTTTCTATTATTTTTGTTTGCAATTTTGAGCTTTTCTAACAACCGTTGAATCTTATTATTTTCTTATTAAAATAATATTAATATTTTATTCTCGAGTAACTTAGAAGCAATTTATGCTACTTTTTGTTTTTGTTTTGTTGAATTTTAACTGTTGAGCATTTGTATATGTTTTAAAATATCTTCATTATTTTGAAAATTTTCGGAGTTATCTATAATAATTCCAATTCCAATTTTCTTCTTAGCAACCGAGTAAAAAATGTGAGAAATGAAAACTTGCCATGTGTCCAATTCCCATTTTAGTTTCCTTCTACCAAACAACAAATTAGAATTGATATTACAATTCCAATTCCATTTTTTTGGAATAGAATCAAAATAGAATCTCCTAAAAACCCAACTCCTGTTGTTCCCGGTTGTCAAACAGGGTCTAATTTTCACCCCATCTCGACCGCCGCCGGCGCCCGAGTCTCCGGCGGCCGTGGGCTGCGATTGCCGCCCGCCCTTCTCCGGAGCCTCAACCGGCGGCGTCTTCCGTCGATTTCGGAAAGATCAGGTACGATCTCTTCTTTCTCGAGTTTGATACATTTATATCTCCTTCAAATTAAGGATAAACCCAGTAGACTCCGATCTCTGTCAATTTCTCTGTTTTTGATACAAGTTCGTGCTTGCTTTCCTCTAATTTGAAGCCCTAGCTGGCGTGGCCAAAAAACCCTTGGTTGTGTCTCGTGGAATTTGATGCGATCCGACTGTTTGTTTACACAGCCGTAATGATCCAAAGGTTTTCAGTTTTGTTTTACTAGAGGTGTTTGTACTCGAGCTCTTCATTGTGCTTGCTTGCGAAATGTATTCTGTGCTGCTACTTTCGGAAGTAAAAGTCACCTAAAGAATTAGAAATTGTAAATGAATGGTGAATAATGGCGACAAGACTGATAAAAGATTCATCAAGTACCAAAGGAGGTTGCTTGGTGTGGTCAAATGGAGTCTGAAATCATGTAGAAGAACAATGCAGTGATCATGTGAAACGATAAGATCAGATTATGTTAAGAAGATGGAGATGACGCTAGAGGAATCCTTTATCAATATTTGACGAAGAGATGGGAGACTGATTGAACAAGATGAATGATGAGAGAAAGAAGGAAGGTGGAGGCGGTCACCCTCATTGTATGATTCCCACAATGTGTTCGTGAAGGGAAGGGACACATTGTCATTGTCTATATTATAGTTGTTCTTACCATATTTTTATATCCAGGTAGGCTTGATGGGATTTGGGATGTGAGTTTCAGTGAATTGTCTTTTAATATATGTTTTAATTATCTACATCAGTCTATATTTTTAGGTGGACTTAATTCATTGTAATCTTAGGCTTTTCATATTTTCCAGGTTAATTTTGGTACCTGACGAAGAACAATATTTTTCACTTGTGGGGATGTTGGTATTGAGTGAGTGGAGGTATATTAGTGTTTTGGTGTTTTACTAGAATATCTTGTAGAAGTTGCCATTAGGATTGGTCTTGTTTCTTCAGGAATGCTGTTTAATTGGTTGTATGCTGGGCATGCGACTTGTTCTTCTTCTCTTACTATGTTCATTTTATTGGTTTATCTTTTATACTGTGCTTTAATTTAAGGACGAACTAGTCATCTGAAAATTTCACTAGGAACATGAAAAGAAGAGCATGTCTTGATGTCCAGTCTATTGGTGTAATCTTTTCTATTATCCTTTTAGAAGAAGGATGAGCTAGTCATCTGCTAATTTCACCAAGAATATGAAAGAAGGATGCTTTAAGATGTAGAGGTGGAGGCTAAAAGGAGAGCCAACTAAGCTAGGTTATGGGCACAATATACTGATTGAGTGTTACTTGAAGAAGGGATACTATTAAGCTTCACTGGAAAATTCGATTAGTAGCAGCATCCCGTGTTATACAAAGTCGTGTAGACTGCACTCTACATGGAAGTGGTCAGACCCATAATGCCAAGAGTGCATTAATCCAATTACTCGGTTGGGTCCATCTAGGCTCTGTTTTGGCATTCTGATCCTGGCCAGGTGTGTTTCTTGGCATTGAAGTCCTGTTGAATAAGTTAATTTTTCCCCCTCAAACTTTGCAGGTGATCTAATAAACGGAAAACCGGTTTATTAGGTTTAAGTGTTTAGCCAGTTTAAATTAATTTACATGCTCCCTTCTTTGGGTGAGCATGCACCAACCCTCGTTCCCAAATGTCTACATGTGCTTTGCCATGCTGCAAATGAATGGCAATGTTAATGAGAGGACAATGTGGTGGGTGAGCTTGAGGTGGTCTACCAATGAGAAGTTAGTCAATATCAATCTCTATTTCATGTTTGATGACAAAAGTATTACGTAATCAACAAATGCGTGAAACTACTAATTATTAGGTCCCCCACCAAGTTTTAAAAACTCATTTTGGTTTGATTTTGGACCTTCCAGGTATTTTTGGTTGGTTCTGATATTTTTTATTGTTTTCATCCTGAGTTCTGATTTTGGTGATTATATATGTATGTACATACTATGTCCCCTATCCCCCCGCCCCTCGTCTTTTGTTGATTTTGGTGGTTTCGAGAGAGCGGGAGGGATGAGAGGGAAGAACAACATGGATAATTAGTGGATAAAGTGCTTGCAATAAAAACCATGGCATGTATGGGACCTATTGAAACTAACGATATGTAGTAGATTAAGTGCTTTCAAGAATTTATTCACCATGATAGCTGTTCAAAACTTAATGAAACTAACTGTCTATTGACCAAGGTTTCAGAACTTGGTTTTTTTGATTCGGTTGATTGCTTGAAGCTTCTCTTTGGAATTTGGAAGATGGTCATCTCAAGCTCATCTGTTAGTAGATAGAGCTTCTTGCCAAGTTGTTTTCTTTTTCCTCCGCAATAACTGTATCTCTCCTTTTATTATTATTTCAAGTTTAGATTCTTTGGAAAAATACATGACTTAAAAGCAAAATTGTTGATTCTCTGAAAAAAGTTTCAACTTTTACTTCACATGCGTACTGTTTTGTTGGTGCTATTTTGTTGTTTATTTTTCTTCTTCAAAATCTAGGATTTTTATAGAACTTGTCTAGTTCTGTTCAAGTCTGAAATTAGGTGATCGAATGTTGACCAAAAGTCTCTGCTAACTTTTTGTTTAGGCCACAGCTATTCAAAATTGAGTTTGAGATAACGTTAGGGTTTCAGGGTAAATCAAAATGAAAGTTTTCTATTGATCCACCTAAATCTTTACCAGTCTATACTCCTTTAAAAAGAGTGAGTTTTGTGTTTGGGTCTGTCTTTTTTGGGTTTGTCCATAAGACATCCTGATCGTTGATGCTTTGTGGCAAATCCTGTCCATCAAAGAATTTTTTCTTCTCATTTTTTAAGGACCCTATCCGTTTGAGTCTTGGACCCGTTTGAAAGTTCAACATGGTCTTTCTTTGATTATGAGCAGTGCTCCTTTCTCGGTTTCTCCCGATTCCATATCACCCCCTATTTAATGCCGCTCGCTGCTTGAGATCACCTTTCTCTGGCTGCATCGGCAACTTCCACTCTCTTCACCAACCTTCGCCTCTTTCGAAAGGCCCAATTCGTCCATAGAATCTCCACCGAGTGCTACTCAAAAACACAAAAAGGTAATCCAAACCCTAATTTAATTCTATTTTCTCTGTTCAATGAAAAAGTAAGGATTTTTTTTTTCGTTAATTTTAGGGTTTGTAGTATTTTCTTATAGCTTAATACTTTCTTAAATTATAAAATTTATTGTTTACTTAATACTCAGATTCACAATCTTTTATCCTCCCTTTGAGTTTATTTTGTATTTTTTAAAATTTGAGAGTTAAAACTTCTCTAATTCTATTAATCTTATCCTGTTCAATTTGAAGCTCCAAGGGTATGCTTTTACCTGATGATTGGAAAATATGTTTTAGAAAGAAAGGTTTGTTATTTCAGTCAAGGACTCATTATGGTCTTCTACTTTGTCTTCAATACAAATAACCCAAACGTGATCTATTGTATGATCTACTATTCAATTCTGAGATTGAACTTGAAATTTGCAAGAGGGTAAGAATCCTGATGAAACTTGAGATCACAATCTAATAAGTCTATATGATGCATGTATTATTTACGGTTACTGGCATGATATTTGGTTTTACCAAATACATGCTAGGTACAAATCCCCAGTTATACTTGTCTTTTGTGCTCATCTTTTTACTAATATTTGAAATTTTTAGTGTATAATATTTGAGGATATATACAAGGTTAATGCTGTGGATAAAGGATTGTGTTTCATAAATTAGTCGGGTGATTTATATGAGATAATTCTTTGGTGTGCTTGAGGATTCTTTAATTCTCTTCTGCACAATAAAATTCTTTAGTTTGTCATAACCGGTGAACTTTATTTTTAGAGAGGCACTTTGAACTTGCAGTTCTTTTGGATGGCTATGATGAAAATGACATCATTTTACCGACTGTATTGGTGCTAAACAACATGCTTGTGATTCATATTGAAAAGGACTTCTTTCTTCATTTTAGGGCGTGTTTGGTTGCAAGGAAGTGGGCGGAAGTAAGGAAATGGGGAAGTATAATTACTCACTTCCCTATCTATCCAAATACTGAAAAAGAAAAATAAGAAAATCCCTTTTCCTTTTCTCTTTTCTCTTTTACACAACTATTTCCTCACTTTCAGAGTGCTACAGTTAATTTTTTGGTCATGTAAATTTCATTTGTAACAAGTTATAGTACAAAACAGTTAATTTTTTTAATCATGTAAATTTTCACTTGCACTTTTTACAGTCCATTTTTTATTTTTCTTAATTATTTTTATTTTAATATTATTTTGTGGTCAACTTTGTGTCAACTTTTCCACTTTCACTTTCATATTACCATCCAAACACCGGAAAAGGCATAACATTTTTCAAACCACACTTCCCAACAACATCCAAACACCGGAAAACTTACTAACCAATTCCCAAGTTCCAGAGAGAACTATTACCACTTACTTCACTTCCTCACTTTCACCCTTAACCAAACAGACCCTTAGTTTCATGGTGCAAATCTTGAAATTCAATAATATTGAGAACCACACATTTATTCATATAGACTTTTGCTTTTGAAAAATCTTTAAAATTTGAAGAATGTAGAGAATCTCACAGATATAAAGGAAGTTTTTTATTTTGACAAATATTCAAATGTGAACTAATACCATAATTTAATCAGGACTAATAGGTAGGTTGAATAGATACAAATTTAAGCAATCCCATAATTGTCTTTCCTATTTTACCCTTTTTCACAAGCTTTCTTGGTCTGACATAGGGAGACTTTTTGGATGTGTGAGAGAGAGAGAGAGAGGACGCAAGGATCATGGCCAGCCCAGTGCTCTTGATTGTGTTTTTTTTTTCTTTTCAATGTATTATATTCATTTTTTTTTTTACTAAACTTGTTAAGTAACAACTATAATCTTGAACAGTTGGTAACTGGAGTTGCAAGAGCTTAATAATGTTCGGAGTTGTAAGAGAAAATGACATGCAATTTCTCTCTTTTTTTTTTTTTTTCCTTTTTTTGCTACTACTTGTCATGAAACCTATATAACTAAAAGAGTACTAAATATTTATTCAATTTTACATTAAACATATACAAGTTTGAGGCTTTTGTACTTCATTGTCTCGAGGAGGCTGACTGTATGACAGCACAGCTTCATTATATTATGATAAGTGTAAAAAATGTGTCAAAAAGCGTTACGAGTTTGGATGGTATAAGAACATATATGCAAATGGAAGCACATCCATTCAAAACAGGATACTTGGGGAATGGCTTATGTTCTTCACTCGCTGGAAACTTAAGCTAACTTTACTATTTTGACAAGCTTCTATTGTCTGAATAAATATGTTTTGGGATGGGAGGTTTGGGTGAAGTGTTATGTTCCCAGACTTGTGTAATTATAGCTTGTGTAAGTGAAATTGTCGAACTATAATTTGTGATAGTAGTATTTGTTTCGCCAATATATGATAACTATATCTGCTAGAGGCTTATTGATATTTATGATGATTATTTAGTTTACAAGAGTCAATGGAGTGTACTTTTGTACTTCTCTTTTATTCCTTCAGATTGTAAATTGCTTAAAAGTTTAATAGAGAGCTTTAGTATTTTTTTCGGGATTGATTATTTCATGAGACGCATGCCAGTACCTTTTTAAATGAAATTTTGTGCTTTAGCTTAGTTCATATCACTTTGATCGAGATGGAAATACTATATCAATCAGTTAACTTACTTGGAAATTATGAAATTCTTCAACCACGTGCATTTTGCATGTGCTAGTACTATATAATGACAACAACAAAGCTACATCAGATCTGTTTTTGTTTGGGATCTTATGTTATATTTCAACATGCAACAAGTTATAGCATTGATGGGGACATCGAGTCAGCTTCCTTTTGTTTTTAAGTCTAAGTTTGTATTTTTTTATTTTATTTAGTAATCTTGTATTTTATTTTTAGTATTGTGTTCTATTTTAGTCGTACATAGAAAAATCTGCAGTCGTAAGCCTATTTAAAGGCTACATTGCTTTCAATAAAATATGTTAGAATTTTGAGAAAAATTATAAGAGTTATTTTCTCTTAAGGGGCGTGCCGCCGCCTATAGCAGGGTGTGAAACCTAACTGTGAAGGTAAGATTGAGGTGCGGCGTGAAGTAACGCAAGATCAAGATTGATGAATATGCGGCGTGAAGCGACATGAGGTCCGGGAAGGTGGAAGGCCTTTTCAGTTATCTCTTAGGTAACCTATTATTTCCTTTTATCTCTCATCTTTTTCTCAAAATCCTAAACACCCTCTTTTGCTTCACATCAGTTTGGTATCAGAGTATGGTTAGAAAAAAGTAATGTGTGATAAAAAAAAATTGTAATACAAGTTTCTTGTGAAAAGATTTTCGGTGTGAAATCGGTACAATTTGTTTGAACCATTCATTGCGGGTGTTGAAATGAATTGGTAATTCCGGTGAGGAGCCGATGCAATTTATTACTTCATTCACTTTCTTTTTCATTTCTTTTGTCAAAATTTCAAAAAAAATCCTAACCTCTTTTATCTTCTCCCACGTATCAAAATCTCAACCACCAATTTCTCTTACAAAAATTAAATCCCTCCACAACAATCTCCTCAACAACCAAATATCTCAACAACCTCCTCCACAACAATCTCTTCAATGTCCAAAGATCTCTATAATCCCTCTACAACAACCTCCTCAATTGTCAAAGATTTCAACAATCTCTTTCACAACAACATCCTCATCAATCAAAGATTTCAACAACCTCTCCAGCAACCACATCTGCAACAATATCTCCAGCAAGATCAACAACAACAGTTTCAGATCCAAACCCCGTGTCGAGCCACCACCACCTCATACTCAACGGGTTTGAGTTTTTCCCACCCGGCGAGAATGATAGGGACATCGAGTCAGCTTCCTTTTGTTTTTAAGTTTGAGTCTGTTTTTTTTTTTTTTATTTAATAATCTTGTGTTTTATTTTTTTAATATTGTGTTTTATTTTAGTCCCACATCGGGTATGTGGAGAAAAGCTTGTAGTAAACCTATGTAATCGTAAACCTATTTAAAGGCTACATTCAATTTAAATAGACTAGAATTTTGACAAAAATTATTGGGATTGTTTTCTATTGAGGGGCGGCCGCCCATGACAGAGTGTGAAACCCTAATAGTGAAGCCAAGATTGAGTGTACGGCATGAAGTGACGCAAGATCAAGATTAATTATGGGTGGCGTTAAGCGGCATGAGGTCCGGAAAGGTGAGAGGCCTTTTCATTTATCTCTCACGTAACTTCTTGTTTTTTTCATCTCATTTTTTCCCCAGAATTCTTAGACTCCCCTCTTTTGTTCCACATCAAGCAGTCAGCTGTTCAGAAATAACTGAAGGGCCAGATGGTATTGTGTTCATTGCATCTGGTTCATTTTTAAACATTTTAATAGTACTTGTCCTTGACAAAACATGGTTTTATGGATGTTATTATTGTCTCTTTAATTTCTTTTACCTGATTACCTAATTTTGGAATGCTTTCGGCTGCTGTTGCTAGTAGTTTCTGTTATCCATAGTTATAAATCTTCATAGTATTTATTCTCAATGAAAAACTGATATATGAAACCTAGGTTGTACTAATAATATTCTTTTCGCAGGAAAAGTACATTACCTGATTTCTAAAGTTCAGGGAGGAATGGATTCTGATGATAAGGCCTTCCCTAAAGGTATGTACATGATCTTTTGCGTTTCAATATGTTCTCTCTTTATTTGTCAAAGGAAACATTAAACTATATTTCATTGTTTTAACCCATCCTCTAACTAATAGTGCATTAACTTAATAGCAATCTACCTTGAATCCATGAAAGGGACCAAGGAAGTAAATTTGAAAATGCACCATTTTGTATATTTTGTACAAGCATAATTTATCTGCAATTGGTGTTCATTTGGTATGCTCAAGTTACATCTTATACTGCTTTGCCTTGCAAGGGTTGTAGGGAGATGGAAAAGTTATCTGTTAGTTTTGTATTTTTTGTTTCAGTATGTACGTGGTGATCTATATATTGCATGCACTATTATGATAATGTTTCCCCTCAAAGACGTAGTTTATTTCATCCTTTATTTTGTCATTAATTGTAATGGTTCGACAGCTGTACATGTACCTGTGTGTTTATGTCACATTGAGTATAAGATTTTACTATTATCCTTTTCCCAGTTAGAAGTTTCTCTTCTGTGGTAATAGTATACTGCAGTTTTTTCGTTATTAAATATATCTCGAATAGTACACTGCAGTTTGTCTTCTGTAGTTCAATATTTCCTATAAGTTATATTATAGATAAAGATGTCATTGTGATTTGGATATCTGGCATTTGGGATAGAGACTAAAACTTGTATTATCTTTTTGGTGCGTCCTGATATATTTAAATAAGTTGCTTCCGCAGTTATTTGGAATTCGCTGGACAGTAGATGTAGGTGTCAACTAAAAGTGATACATTGCATACCTTTTTTCTTTTTCCAATTCTTTCAAATCTTCTGTACTAATTTTTTTTTTCCCTTGGTTGCAGTTCTATGCTAATGTTTGGCACTGGCTTCAACTGTTTTCCTGTGAACTATACACTTTGATATACTTCAAAAGCTTTGAGTTTTTAAAATAAATTTCAAGTATAATTTATTTTATTTTTGTATGAAAGAGAGTTCCTTAATTATCAAGTTCTTTTGAGAAGTTTTGGGCTCTTATTAGCAAGCATAATTGAAGCTTCCGATCACACGTGGAAACATCAATTTTGATTTGACTTCTATTGGAGTATTTTTTCACGCGGTAACCGTGGCAGTTATGTAGAGTAATATGCTAAGATTTGATGTCATGAGACTGTGTGCAACATTTATTTTCAGAAGATTCTTAGTCTTGTCTAAAGCAAATTCCTGTTCATGATGTAAATTTCTCAATGGA
>JAVJIF010025990.1:0-67335 GCA_038442645.1 Agave tequilana
GCTTCGTGTTTATTCCGTAATTAGGGAGCCAAGTAATTGTCAACTGTGCCCCACTTTTAAATTACACTCACACCATCAGCGACAGGTAGTTTTGGGATGTCCACACACACCTCCCTCCAAGCATTAACTAGTGACGTTTGGGCCTAAATATATGAATATGAATGTGTGCGTGTCCGCGGCGGGAGGAGTGGGGGGTTGCGGCCTGAAGTAGTTGGGAAGATGCATCATGATATGAGCGTGAGCAGAAGATGGAGAGAGTCGTTGCTTGCAAGATCATTACATCACTACTGCCCACCTCCACCTCACTCTCTCAATCTCTCATTATTATTTATAGATGGAGTTGGGGATTATTTTGGAGTAAAACATACACATTTAGCAACCCTCCTCCTCACATCATCAAACAAACAAACAAAACAAAATACAGCACCAAAATATCCGGCCGTACTAAGTTTAGAGGAAAAACATAACACTATACAAATAATAATAAGCTCCAAAATCAACCCTATGCATCTATTTATCTGCAAAAATCCATCACAAGACAACAACACCGTAGAGAAAAAGCCAGAAACCCAAACGCAGAGCTGTGAAAAACAATTCAATCTAAACAAGTACTGCAATTCTGCAACAACATATATATAAAATATAACAGAGATCAAAAAAAAGCAAGAATAATATCTATCCATACGAGAAAAGGGCTGATGATATCACATCCATTTCTATATAATAAGAGAAAATAAAAAGTATACGGATGGATGGATGTATGTTATGTTTACAAAGCACAATGATTCCCACTCAAAATCCATCTCCATGCCACTACTACTCTCTTTACTCTAATTAAACTCAACTAGACAGAGTCAGAGTCAGGCCATTAAATCTCCCCCTTCTCCCTCACCTCTCCTCCCTAAAAAAAAATTATTCTTCTTCTTCTATTTGCTTACCCTTCTTTTTCCCTCCCTACCCCTCCCTACCCCCTACCCTGCAAAACAAAATTTAAACATAAAATCCCTACAAATTAGCTACCTGCCCACGAAGAAAAAACAAATATAAAAGAGAGAGCCTATCTGAAAACTTCAATTCCTAACAACACACTAAGTACTTCACTTCTTAAAACTAACACCAAACTAATTGACCAAAATGTACAAAAAAAACCAAACCCGAACCAACAGAACCAGTCTAGCCCCAGACCGGGTCAGAAGGAAGCGATCGGCGTTGCGGAGGAAACAAGAAGCAAGTTCTAGCGGTGCTGCTGTCTCTTCTCCATTTTCTCCTCCTCCTTTCGCTCATCTCTCGAGCACCTTGCGGTGGCTGTTGGAGTGCACGTGACTGATGAAGGTCGGACTGCACGCCGGGCGGTACTCAGGCAGGAGGCGCCCCGACTTGTAGCGACCCCGCAGGCGTTGCAAAGAGATTTTGCGCCATGGGCCCCGTCCTCCATTGTGGCGTCTTGTTCACACCGCAGTGACTGCATCTCCTCTCTCCACCTCCACCATTATTCGCAGCAGCGGTTGCAGTAATCCCGTCAGCGGATGTACTTTCGGCTTCCGCCCTCTCTTTTTAGGCTTTTTGTTGACAAGGACGGGGATTTTGAAGGAGGAGGAGGTGATGGGTGAAGAGGAATTTCGTCAAACAGTTGGTGCGCGGAGAAGAGTTGGGACGACGAGTAGGAGGAAGAGGAGCAGGATGAGGTGGCCGAAGAAGCGGCGGCGGTGGTGGTCGTTGAAGAGAAGGCTGAGGAGTCTAGGAGCACAACGGGCCTCCCTCGTCCCATGAGGAATAAGAAGAAGAAGACAGGAGCCCGAGAGTGTTCGGGCGCGCTGCTCCGCCTGGCCTTCACCGGAACCGCCGGAGGGAGAGGCGGGGGAGGAGCCTGGGCCATGGCCTGAGGCTGAAGCTGGTGGTGTGTTACGTATGTTGGGACCTCCGAGAATGAGTCGTCCACCACGCGGGAAACCCATTCCAAGTCCGCCACATCGTCGTGCGCCTGAAAAAATGAACCCAAACATAAATTACAATTTTTACTAACATTAATAACCAAAAAACTGAAAAAAAATTCTTTTTTCCCTATTTCTATAAATAAAAATAAAAAATGAAAGGAAAAGAGAAGAGAGGGGTTATACTCACAGGAAGGCTGAAATCAGAAACAGGGAGGGACTTCAAAAGTCAGAGCAGATGAACAATAAGACTTGTTCTTTTCTCTCATAGCGACAGCGACAGCCTCTTCTTCTTCTCTTCTTCTTTTTCTTCTTCTTCGTCTTCTTGATTTTCGACTTCCTTCTCCTCTTGCTCTTCATCTCCCACTGTTTCAAGTTCCCCGAGGTCCAAAAAATCATCAACCAAAAATTCCTCGCCCCCAAAACAGCTACCTTCTCCACAGCCCAAGCCACGTCGTCATCCCCATCATCAACAAACCCTCCTTGGTGCCTGGCGAAGGAGAACCTAACGGACTCCATTTTTCTCTCTCTCTCCGCCTGTGATTATTATTACTATTAACAAAACCAAACATAAAAATTTAAAAAAAAAACAACTTTCCCTTTTCTTTCAAAGGAAAAGAAAAAAAACCTATCTTTTTATAAAGAAAAGAAGGGGGAAAAAACCTTCTATGAAGGTTACAGGTTTTACTGTGTTTACCTGAGAGGAGCGCGAATAAGGAAGGTGAACAGGGGAAAATGGAATTTGAGATGGAAGAAGGAGAAGAACAAAGGAGCGCTTGTTTGCGGAGCATTGACATGAGAATTGAATTGAAGTCGGGGAGCGTAACAACTCTCTCCCCCCCTCCCCTTCTCCCTCTTTTTTCCTTCAACAAATGCAATGCACTATTCGCTTCTCTCTCAAGTCTCAACTCAATCCCCACCCCCCAACAATTTTACTGCTCC
The DNA here is from genome assembly GCA_038442645.1 of Agave tequilana. NCBI lineage: Eukaryota > Viridiplantae > Streptophyta > Magnoliopsida > Asparagales > Asparagaceae > Agave > Agave tequilana. Next base: position 2,874 of record JAVJIF010025990.1, read on the forward strand.
CTAGTTTTATTTTATTTATTTATTTATTATTTATAGCTCTATGCGCCCCACCCTGCGCCCGCTATCGTCACTCCATTTTTCTGTCATATTCTATTGCATGCGCCGCTCTTCCTCAATTCGGGGAAAGAGCTACGGTCAAATATTCAGCGCGCTCTTTCCAATTAAAAGCGGGTGAGGTTATAACGGGCTCCTGAATGAGATTGCAAGAATCTTATCTAACGGTAGCAGTTAATTGGAGTAAATATTTTGGATTATTTGATCGCTTACCGTCTAAATTAAAGTCACCCCACACCCACATGGACTCGTCTGATCTCCCGGTCTTCGCTGATAGGGCCACCTCCATATCTATTCTCTGTTCGCACATTTTTCAATTCCTTAATTAATTAATTGCTGCTAATTAGTCAGGGATTTGCGGAAATCGTGATTTTTTTCCCCTTTTTCTTTCTTTTTATATTTAAATTTTATTCATTGGGGATAAAATAAAAAAAAAGAAACGGTACCCCCAGCCCACGAAGCAACAACTTTCGGTTTCTGTTCATCTTCTTTCCCAGCTCTTGCTCTCTCTCTCATTCATATATACTTTTTCCGTTTCCTTGACTATTGAAGTTTAAGAGTAATGCCCAAACTGCCGCCAATTCGGCAACAAAATTACTGAGTTACTCACACCCTATTCATTTCAATGATGGCCGGAATGGAGAATAATACTGCTTTTGTCGGAAGTAGTAAGAAGCGGTAAGAAACCACCACAACATCGCAGAACCATTCATTTCATGTCATCTCCAAATAATTTTTAGTGGCCGTAAATAGGTAAAGTAGGTTTACTGTGAAAATTTAATTAACAATATCTTCCCATGTCAACACCCAAAATCTTCCATAATTTTATGTTAACAATTAAAACCTTGATATTGCCAACTTAACATCTCAAAAAATCAATCAATTGGTTTGTGTTGTTATATCCTAGAATATGTTAGAAATATTTTCTTCAATATTGATAAGTTAATCTTAGCATATTCTTTTAGGTAAAAAAAAAATAAATAAATCTCTGTGAACGACTTTTACGACTGAAATAAAATAGTCGATGTATTGATTTAGAAATACTAACAAATTAATTAAAGAAAATTTTGTGTGTTAATGTGAAGAATAAGGTGTATAAATTAGACTGAGCTAAATTTATTTGAGTTTGGCTTGTGAGGAAATTGAACACCGAGCTGAATACAAGATGTTTTGCAAGTAGATCATTTATCGGATAGCCCTTGAAATTAACAGCTTAATGTCAAATATTATTAAGTGACTCTTAAAAAGCAAAAAATGTTTATAATTCAAGATATTTTTGGACAATTATTTCATAGTTAAATGGGTGAGTTAATCAAATATACTTAAAATGTCACATATCAAGCTTATTCGAACTATACTCGAACGTGTATACCTAGTTTGACTTTGGTGTATTTATAAATTTAAGCAATAAAAAGAAAATAAATCAGGTTAAACACCGAAACAAAAAGAATCCAAAATCAAATTGTTCCGTTTGACAGCGCCGAATTGAAAAAACAAGCTATTATCTGTATTCATTCATTAATATCCATTTGTTATATAACAACATGTATGTATGTACTACAAAATTACATCATATTGTCACGCGTTTATACGCATAAGCAGTAGACTTGGTAACATCTGTGACTCGCCGGCGCTTCGTCAAAACCGTCGAGCTTGACCCGGATCCCTACACGAGTTTACCCCTCACACAACAGCGTTCAATAAAAAGAAGCCACATGTGTCCCGCAGGCGCGGGGTGTGGGACATGGTGGTCATTGTGATTTGACAGGAGAGCAATAAGGAAGTTGACGGGTAAGCGAAAAAGAAGAATCAAAAACTCTAAACTCTGGGTTTTACGAACTCGTGGGTAATGCCTGGTAAATTCCAAAACAGGGTCCGCCGACTGATAGCGGGTCACTTTCCGGGTAGGCCGCCGGACTGGACTTCCACATCATTTTCTAGACGCGACATCCAGTTAGTGGTCGGTGTCCTATCATGATCTAACTGGAGCCTTTAGTATTATTATTTGAATGATCCTCGAAGTTACCCTGTATGTCAGGTTTTAAGTTTGTTTCTAAGAAATTATCGATTTAAATTCTATCGGGTAATCTTTAACTTGTTCTAAGGAGAAAAAAAAAGTATTATTATTTGGATGAGATTTGAAAATGGTAACTTTTTGTTTATTTGGCAGCGTAATGTTAGCTAAATATGTTGGGGTGCTGCCGCTGGTATCTTTTCTATAATATTAATAATATTAATTATTATAATAATAATAATAAAAGTTTTAGAAGGATATGGGAGTACGATGGTCCTAGATTTCGTAACTATGGCGGGGAGCGAACGCCACAATTGCCGCCTGGCATCATATTCTGAAAACTCTACCTTTTTCTTATTGCATGGCCAATGTTTTTGAAGTTTTGGGACGGATTAATGCATTTGTTTTGGTGCATAACACCATCTTATCTCAACCCACACGCTTAAGGCGTGCTTGCTACAGGCTCTCCTCACCGTCTCCGCAGTATATGGATTACTTCACAATTTTTTGAAGTAATGATCTTGAAGTCTTCCCAATGAAGTCTGGAAATTTTTTATAGCAAACAAGAAGCTCCTGCAGGCTATTCAGGGGGTATAGTTATTGAAGTTCTGGGTTTTTTTTTCATATGTCTCTCTAGAGGCTCTTTTTTCCTCTGTATCTATGAACTTCTAATGAGGACATTGTATTTTCTTTTGGAGTTGTTTTTAGCAGCTCAAGAAACTAATCACTACCATCTAAATACTAGTAGTTGGCCGACTTTGACTATTAGTATTTGAAGGTATTTCAAAATTAAGTAAAGTTCTTTTAATCCCACATTGAATAGGATAAGAACTCTTTTAGTCCCAAATTAAGCAAATCCGGGTTTCAGAGCCGTGAAACCTTAATGTGTTGTGCGCATGTGCGTTCGCATCGCATGCGCAGGGGGCAAATCCGGGTTTTCAAAACTTCACGGCTCTTCGAGGGCCGATGGATTGCGACGAGTGCACTCCAACAATTGACCTTACTTTTATATTCATGTTGTGCATTGAGTGATGACAAGGTACACTAGTGTCTTCATTCTTGTGGATATTTAATAGAGGAAAGGTTTTACTGTTGGCCCGAAGGCCTTCCACCCTAGTTTTGATGATGATTAACTCATGTAGTTATGTTTACTAATAATCTTGTGATTTTAGTTTCAGATCATGTAACAAGATATTAGTTGGTGATTGCTTCAAAAAGAAGAGTTTGGAAGCCTTCACTTGGTGATTCCCGAGCCCGAGCGTCAAGATGATACATAGCCATGCTCGTTGAGTCACGGTGTTTGGATCGAGTTGACTTGAAGATGAAGATCGTCAAGAAGACTTAAGTATACATAATTTAGTGTGTTTAGATCCATTTGTAAAGCTTAGTATAGTTGATATGCTCAAGTGCACAACACACACAAGTTTTATGTTTAGATTTGGTTTTCATGAATAGTTTAGATCAAAACAAGTTTAAATGGTTTTTATGTATATTAGATGTGTTCAATATACATACATGCTTCATATTTTATACAAACTTATTTTGATATGTCTATTCATGAGTTTTAGGAAAATCAGATTTCCTATTGAAAAATTCAAGTTTGATAAAATACAAGTTTTGTTTTTGGTAAAAATGATCAAACACAAAAATAGTTTCATATGCTTGATATTTGAGTTAAAATGTTTATCACAAGTTTATATATCAATGCAAAATGAGAAAACTATTTTTGGGTATTTTTTCAAGAGATAAAAGAATTTTTAGAAATATTTTTAACATGTGTTTCTAACCCAGAACAGTGGCTGACAGGCCAGGTCGACCGACCGCACGGTCGACCGTACCAAGGGCCGGTCGACCCTGCGGTCGACCGACGTGCACAGAGTTGTGCACGTCTGGCAGCACAGTGGGCCGGCCGGCCGGCCGGCCGACCGGACCAGAGAGCTTTGCTCTCTGTATCTGGGCGGTCGGCCGCACGGCCGACCTGATTGCCCAACGGTCATATTTTTGACCGTTGGCGGTCGGCCGTGCCGGCCGACCGCTAGCCTGTCAGGCTGCCAGATCAGCCTAACGGCTAGTTTCTGTTTTGGCCTATATAAACCTCATTCCTTTGGGATTTTGGCCAAGGTTTTTAACAAGAAAAATTCTCAGTTTCTCCAGAGTTTAAAAGAAGTTTAAAAGAGTTTTAGAGCTTAAAGAATTCATCTTTATTATTTTTCAAGGGTTTTGGAAAATCAAAGAAAACTAGGTTTTTGGATATTGTTTTGGATTTTCATTTCTATCATCTACAAGAGATTTCCCAAGTAGTTTTTCTTTGTGATTTGCTTTCCAAAAACACCTTGATTTCCACTTGAGCTATATCTTCTATCCTAATCTATTAGAATCTTGTTTTGTGAAAAAAGAGAGATAGTTTGTGGTCTTTGTAACCACTTATTGTAAACCCTCCTTGTATTTGTGTATCCCTCTTTGGTAGAGGTTGATCGGAGTGGTATTGGTTTGTATCCCTCTTCGGTGGAGGTGATTGAGTTTGGTTGTTGGCTACGGGCCTTATCCCTCTTCGGTAGAGGTGGATTGTGGTTGTATTGCCTCGGTGGCATTGTTGGTTGAGAGAGGAGTTCGGTACTCCTTTAGTGGATTGGAAATCCTTCACGGTGGTGAAGGCGGGGATGTAGAGCTAGGGGCTCGAACCTCGAAACATATCTTGTCTTTGCATTTGATCCATTGTCTCTCAACTCTATCCCTTTTAATTGTGCATTGTATTATTCATATTGCCATATCATTCATACCTGTGTTGTGCCTTGCATTATTTCATATTGCTCTTTCTTATATGCTTGGCTTGATTGTGTGTGTGCCTCACTTGTACTTAACCACAAGAGTTTCATATAGCACCTCAACCCATATGTAGGGGAATCAAGAGGAGTTAGTCCAGAGCCCTTCACGGGAAATTCGGCTACACTTGTGTGTTGTACTAAGTGTGTTGCAAAATAGTTTTAAGCTTCCGCATTTAGCGCATTTAGTTCTCTAGATTAGCACTTACACCTATTCACCCCCCCTCTAGGTGTTTTCAATTGGTATCAGAGCCTACGCTCCTGATACTTAGGCTTAACATCCTAGGAGTGAGATCCTTTGTTTGCTAATCTACATTCGCATTTGTATTTGTTTGTTTGCACACATATAGTTTGGACCCATGGACTTCATGACCCCACCTATGTATGATGCTTCCAACATTCTTATTTGGAAGACTAGGATGTCCATATACCTTCAAACCCTAGGTTATAAGGTTCACCTTGCCATTACCAAGGAATCCTTCCTTACTGATAGCAAGCATATAGGGGCCAATGCACTAGCCCTTGAGGCCATTAGAAGCACGCTTTCAAAAGAATATCTTATGCATGTTTCTAATTTTGATTCCGCATTTGCAGTGTGGAACATGTTGACAACCACAACCACCACCTCCAAGCTTCAATTGCCAATCCAACCGGAGGAGGAGTCTAGTGGAGAATCTGAGTCTCAATGCCACATGGTCCAAGGGAATGACTCCCTTGAGGTACAATCGAAATCTCAACTAGATAATAATAATGCTAGTTCTTCATGTAATGATTTTGTTGATCCACATGCTTTAAATGAAGAACTATCTATAGTTTGTGAATAATTAATAGAAAAATATAATGTTTTGAAAAAGAAAAGTCTAGGAATTGTTAATGAAAATAAAAGTTTGCATTCTAGACTTAACAATGTTTTGCAAGAGAAGGTTGAGATCTATAATGAAAGGGATTCATTGAGATCTCAATTAAAACTTGCACTTAAAGAAAATGAGTTTTTAAAATCTAAAAATGATTGTCATGTTGTTTTGAAAAATAATGAGGTTTTATCTTCTAAAGTAGATTCTATTTTAAGAGATAACAATATTTTGAAAAATGAAATTGATTTTATCTCAAAAGAATTAGAAATTTGTTTAAAGAAAAATAAATCTTTGAAAAATGATTTAGATTCACATGTTTGCCATGCTAGGGTAGTTTCACCTAGATCACCCATTGCATACCACACTTCTTCTTTAATTAACAATGACATATCCATACTTAAGAAGAGTGTTGATTGTTTGGGCTCCACTTTGAGCCAATGTGTAGTGGGTCATACACATTTGGAATCTTTATTTCGAAAGAAATAAGTTCCATCTATTCATGCACACCATACACGGCATACACATGCTCCTCACGGACACACCCATTACATGTATGCTCATGTGTACACTTGTACACATTGTGGACGTAAGGGCCACCTTGCTAAATTTTGCTATGATAGAATACATGTTTCAAATTTAGCAAATAATTTTGTTTGGGTTAGAGAAGGTACTAACCCCCATGGACCCAATAAGATATGGGTACCAAAGACCACCCCTCGTGTGTTTGATGTAGGTGTGGGCTCTCGCATGACGTAAGAGTAGCGGTACCTTGGAGTAGATGTGTTCCGTGCTTAAAGATTACCATTTTGATGCATCACTTTCAAGGGAAGGTTTGGTGGAGAGGACCACCATGTTTTGGAGATAAGGAAAGTTGCCTTCTAGGTTTTGGTAACGATTCCTAACTCCTTATTTATGTTTGCATGCTTTCCAAGTTTACCATTTATAGCATGTTTTATTGTTTGAGATTATTATGAAAATGCCATGATTATTAGACCATTGACATGCATGTATAGCCTTTGAGACACCCATGTTTAATATGGACTATTATTTTGTGTTCTCACCATTTGTTTAGCTATCATGTTTATCATAGGTTTAATAACATGTGGATTTTCATAGTAATCATGTTTATGATTTTCATGTTTATTCATATCTTATTTTTATGTTTCATGTTTTGATTACATGTTTAGATGTTAGTTTTCATCAAGACTAAGATTTATACTTGTGCATATAGTGGGCCACAAATAAATCTATATATGTTTGTGCTTGAATGCTTATTTGAACCCATTAGATGTGCTAGTATAGTCTAGTTTTGATAATCCATGCATTTTGAACTTGTATTCCATTTTTGAATTTGTTTTATGTTTAACTTCATGTATATGTCTATTTTATCTAAACTATTATTATACATATACATCCTTTTGAGCCACGTGCCTTCATGCATATATCATTGTGGACTCTTTGTGTTTGGATATGTATGTGTACTTTAGTTTGTATAAGACATACATATACGTTGAAGATTAAATAAGTTTAATGATTTTCATGTTTTCTTGTTTCAAGGAATATTGAGCTTAATGTCTATCTTTCATGATTATGATGTTCACACTTTATTTGTACACTCACTTTTTATGTTTACTCATGTGTTGTTTTCATGAGTCATATTTATGCTTAATTGGCTTAGAGTGTTGATTATCATGTGGATGTCTTATTTCATGAAAAATAATTTGTTTTTATTCCTTACTTGAAGGATTTCGTACTAGTTAATAAATTTTTCATATAACTAGTTCGTACTCTTCATTTTGGTAGAGTTTTTCAAACATACTTCAATTTTCAAACTTATTTTTGAAAACCCCTACCTTCTAACGGGCGGATGGATGGGCGATCATGCTCATGTATGCCTTATATTGAAAATCATTTTATACTTGAACATAATTGGGAGGCTAGGTTATATGATGTATACATTTGATATTATTGTTGTTTCAATTGGTATCATTGGATCCTTTCAATTGGTATCAATTTTGACCTTTCTTGTATACTCATATATGTTTGTATGTATGTATGCTTTTTCATTCCAATAGTATCAATTTCGATTGGTATTAAATTTTTCATACATATATATTTTTTTTGTTTATGCTAAGCTTAAGCTTCAAATTTGTTTCAATTGATTCAATTTTCAATTAGTATCTTATTTCAAGCTTATGCATGTGTTTTGTTGGTATTTCATAAAGGGGGAGAAAATTCGATTTTCATATTTCAATTGGTATTTGTATTTTCACTCCCTTACTTTATGATAGAAAATAAAAAGTTTAAATTGATATCATGTACTTAAAAAGAAAAATACTCTCTTTTGATATCAAAATGTTTATTTGAATGTTTTAAAATTTGGTATCTCAAAATTTTGTTTAAAGAAAAATTCAAAAGTTTTGATTTGTATTGCCTATATGCAAGGAGAGCTTAACATCTCTTCTACATATAGATTCATGATAGTGTATCTTGTATTGAAGAGCTTGACAATCTTTTCTTTATGTGGTACACGTGTGTAGGGGAGCTTCACATCTCCTCTTATGCATTACATAGTGTATGTTATGTGAATTAGGGCTTGTCATCCCTTCTTCATGTAATATATCTATGTAGGGAAGCTTCACATCTTCCTCTTCATGAATGTACATAGCATATACCATTTATTTATTGATCTATGTTTACTTTCAATTGGTATCAAAATGCTACTTTGACATATTTTCAATTGGTACCTTAATTGATTGTCACCCCTATTTAGTTTTGTTTTTGTTTTAGACAAAAAGGGGAGAAAATTTTATTGATTTAGTTTTGCTTTTACCCCTTCATTGATGATTGTTTCTTTGTATTAAAAAGGGGAGAAGATTTTATTTTGTTTTGGTTTTTACCCCTTTGTTGATGATTGACAAAAAGGGGGAGAAAGATTTTGTGTTTTATATATGCATATTTATGTTTTGCATATATTAAGTTTAATTTAGTTTAATTTTAATTGGTATCTAGAGCATGTTTTGTTTTTGAACATTTCATTGGTATCTAGAGCCTTTTATTGTTTATGCATGATTATGCATTGTCATTCATTGCATATTTATTGTTTATTTGTTTATGCATGAGTTAAGGGGGAGCTTCTTTGAAGCTTAACTTTAATCCATGCATATATAACTCCATGAGTTTTGTCATCATCAAAAAGGGGGAGATTGTTGGCCCGAAGGCCTTCCACCCTAGTTTTGATGATGATTAACTCATGTAGTTATGTTTACTAATAATCTTGTGATTTTAGTTTCAGATCATGTAACAAGATATTAGTTAGTGATTGCTTCAAAAAGAGGAGTTTGGAAGCCTTCACTTGGTGATTCCCGAGCCCGAGCGTCAAGATGATACATAGCCATGCTCGTTGGATCACGGTGTTTGGACCGAGTCGACTTGAAGATGAAGATCGTCAAGAAGACTTAGGTATCTATAGTTTAGTGTGTTTAGATCCATTTGTAAAGCTTAGTATAGTTGATATGCTCAAGTGCACAACACACACAAGTTTTATGTTTGGATTTGGTTTTCATGAATAGTTTAGATCAAAACAAGTTTAAATGGTTTTTATGTATATTAGATGTTTTCAATATACATACATGCTTCATATCTTATACAAACTTATTTTGATATGTCTATTCATGAGTTTTAGGAAAAATCAGATTTCCTATTGAAAAATCCAAGTTTGATAAAATACAAGTTTTGGTTTTTGGTAAAAATGGTCAAACACAAAATAGTTTCATATGCTTGATATTTGAGTTAAAATGTTTATCACAAGTTTATATATCAATGCAAAATGAGAAAACTATTTTTGGGTATTTTTTCAAGGGATAAAAGAATTTTTAGAAATATTTTTAACATGTGTTTCTGACCCGAACAGTGGCTGACAGGCCAGGTCGGCCGACCGCACGGTCGACCGTACCAAGGGCAGGTCGACCCTGCGGTCGACCGACGTGCACAGAGCTGTGCACGTCTGGCAGCACAGTGGGCCGGCCGACCGACTGGACCAGAGAGCTTTGCTCTCTGTATCTGGGCGGTCAGCCGCACGGCCGACCGGATTGCCCAACGGTCATATTTCTGACCGTTGGCGGTCGGCCGGGCCGGCCGACCGCCAGCCTGTCAGGCTACCAGATCTGTAATACCCCGTTCCCGGAATACGTACTTTGTTACGTATTCAGTCTTTCGATCGTGTTTTCCAAATTACTTCCTGTATCTGACCGATTTCAGTTTTAAAAAAATCATTTCCCAATATTATGTATTTTCTGTGATTTTCTAGAAATTTTCCTGAAATTGAATAAATATTTTCAAAACCGGTGTCGACCAGTGTCGCTGATCGATTCTCGGATTTTTAATTCACAAACTACTAGGAATTTCTAGAAAGTCCTTTAGACTTTATTTCTTAGAATCATATTTTCTATCTAAATACTTTTTCTGAGAATTTTATGAATTTATGAAAATTCCAACGGAGTCGGCAGATAACCGATTCCGGGATTTTTAATTCTAAAACTATAAATTATTTCTTCAAACGAATTTCACCATGAGTCTTCAAATCTTATTCTTGATTTTTGGTAAAATTTTCAGGTCATTCCGAGATACTTGAATTTCGGACATTTTTTCAAAAATCCCAAAATTTCACAAATGCCACCTCATTTCCCACTCACTTCCCCACCTAACCCCACTCACTCTCTCTCTCTCCCACAGCCGGCCAAGTGGCCAGGTGAGGGACACATCACCCCTCCCTTTTTGCAAGAAAACCCCTCACTTCTATCTTAATTCCAACCCCTTTACAAAATCCCAAACCTATATAAGACTTTCCCTTTACACTTTAATCTTTTTCTTTCTCATTTCAACTCAAGTGAGAGAAGCTCTCACCAAACCCTCTCCTTCCTCAAACTGAACCCTAGCTCCAAGAACCCCCCAAGCTCTTCACCTCCAGCTCAAGCTTCTACTTTGGAGCTTGGATCGTAGCTCTCTTCGTCGCCAAGGATCATTTGGGAGCTATCCGTCGACCACACTCTTTCCGGACTCGTAGAGCTTCAATCAAACGGTTCCAAGTGAGTATTTCACTCACCAAGACTTGAATTAGCCCTAGAACAGTTGTATCTACACCTCTTGTACACCTAGGTCACCCAAAACCATGAATTGAACCATCAAACGCAATTTCCAGAAAATCTGTTCTGTCACTGTTTTTCCCACTATTAGTCGACTTACCCTAGGAGCTAGTCGACTAGAACACTTAGCTGAAACTTAGTTTTTCTGGAAAACACAGTATTAGTCGACTCACCCCAATTATCAGTCGACTAATCTTTTCTGGACATAAATCTCAACTCTCTGGAAATCAATATTAGTCGACTCCTGAATCCCCCTAGTCGACTAATCCTCCTGGACCAGAAATCCAACTTTCTGCATCAACAAACTTAGTCGACTTAAGTATCCATTAGTCGACTAATAGTTCCCTGTTAGTCGACTACCCTTACAACCCTAGTCGACTAACTTTCCCTGAAACAGAATTCCAACTCTCTGTATCCCTGTTTTAGTCGACTAACCCAGACTGTTAGTCGACTAGAGGCCCCTATTAGTCGACTAACCCTTACCCCTAGTCGACTAATTCTGACTGTGTGTCATAGTTAATTTCTGTTCTGAATTTGGTTCTTATGCTTGTTACATGTGTATTATATCTTGCTTGTTCATGCTTCAATACTGGCACTACATGAACTATTACTGAATGGATGTATCTCTTAATGCCTCATGACTTGCTATTGCATATACTCGTTTCATGACATGTTAAATAGTAATATCACCACTTATCATGCCATCTCTTAAAACTAAGCATGATACACTTGACCTTTACATAAAAAGCACCAACTTACATATGGGTCGGGGGAAATATGCGGATATCGATACGTGTTCGTGTTTACAGTGGTAGTAGGTATATTGTACAATCATATTCCGGTCTAACCTGTGGTACACCAGGGGACCGAGGGGAGTGCTTGCTCCCTATTCCTGAATCAGTCATGACTAAGGGCATACATAAGACCCTCCTGAATAGCCTAGCGGCTGGCTTCCGTCACCAAGCAACGGAACAATCCTGGACCGTTATCCCGGGCATGTACGGGGTCCACTGTAAACATAGTTCGTCGATACCCCCGCTGTTTCCAATAACAACCTTGAGTTACTAGGATATGGATCTATGTGAGCTGGGACGCTGGGTCACATAGCTAGATATCACAGTAAAGCAAGTAATAATAATAATAGACTAGAGCTATGCATTCATTCCTTTCTGACTTCAGTTACATATGCTTTCCTTGCCTGTTGGTTTATATTCATTAGACCGTTCCAGTTTTCTTTGTTCATGTATCCTAGCCATTTGGCCATATATATTGTTCATTGTTATATGTCTTGATCCCTTGGATTTGCATATTCAGACTCCGAGGCTTGGGCCGAAGTGGAGCCATCCACCGAAGATCAGGCCTTCTTTAGTGAGCAGGCAGATTAGCTCCGGTCCTCGTGCCAGACTCTCTCCTTTTGTCTCACGGGATTTCCATCCTACTCGTGAGCTTTTTTGTATACATATTGTATATATTCTTTTGGACTTGGTTATGATGTAATGCACACGTCATGTGTAATACTTTATAATATCCTGTGATAACTTTGTATGTGTACTTCTTGTGTTGGCATATGTATTGATACCACGCTTTGTCGGGTACTTTGTATTTCTTGTGTACTTTTATGCTTAGCGTGTATACGTGGGGACAAGTTGTGACCTACGTATATACGTCGCAGTGACGTCCCCGTATCTGTGGAATCGGGGCGTTACAGGTTGGTATCAGAGCCTAGGCTCTCACACCTAAAGTACAATCAAGCAGCAAATTAATAATTTGCTGATGCCAACTACAATGTACGAAGTTATCTAGTCCTTCTTGATTCCTCCTTGATTCCATCCCTTGTGTCCTAAATTCCTTCCATTTTTCCAATCTCAGTTATCCTTTACCAATCGGTATGGAGAGAAGGACGGGACGTAACAACTCTGGGCAAGCCTCTAATGGACCCACTGGAGACCATGTGGATATTCTGAGAGTCATTCAGACTATGATGGAGAACCAGCAGCAGCAGACGGAGCTCCTCCGGCAGGAATTGGCAGCTCCCAAGGAGCAGAGGCCCGGAAATGTATCGGACTTCAGGCGACTGCAACCAGCCATCTTCACGGGAGAAGAGAAGCCCTTGGATGCTGAGCAATGGCTGACAGATACCGCAGACTTGTTGAATGCGGCCAGAGTACCGAAGGAGAATCAAGTTGAGGTCGCCAAGATTCAGTTGAAAGATGTTGCTAGAACTTGGTGGCTTGCTGAAGAGGCCAGACTGGAGAAGCCTGTCACCTGGGACACATTCTCCAAGAGCTTCTATGCCAGATTCTTCCCAGCTACTGCCCAGAAGGACATGGAAGAGCAGTTTATCAGGCTTCAGCAAGGGAGCAAGTCCGTGGACGAGTATGCTGCAGAGTTTCTTAGATTGAGCCGCTTTGCACCGTACATGGTGACGGATGAGGAGAAGCGGGCAAGTAGGTTCCAGCAGGGCTTGCAGATGGACATTCAGATGTTCTTAATGCCCCAACAGCTGAAGACTTATTCAGAGGTTCTTACCATAGCTCGGGAAGTGGAGCGTGGGTTGGAGAAGAAGCAAGAGGATCAGATGAGGAACCAGGCCATGAAGAGGCCGTTTCCACCAATGGGGAGAGGAGGCCCATTCAGAGCAGCGAAGGTGCAGATGAGGCAGCAATTCAGACCAGCTCCTTACCAGGCGGGCCAACCATCGGCCTTCTGCAGTTATTGTCAGAAGCCGGGCCACATTCGTCAGTATTGCCGTAGGGCAAATGGATTGTGTTTGGTGTGTGGATCCAGGGATCATTCTATAGAAGCCTGTCCGCACAGAAGGATGGGGATAGCCGGCCAAGCTGTGCCAGCACTTCAGGGACCGGTTGGACAGAGAGCACTTCCAGGACCACCGGGGCAGAGGAATCAGGGACCAGTGATGAGGAGAGCTCTTCCCCTTCCTCCACAGCATGTTGTTCGCCCAGTCCAGAGGGGAGCTAGGACAGCAGCAGGGCGTGGAAGAGGTCAGGCCTACAACTTGACGGAGGTGGAAGCTGAGACTTCTGAGGAGGTGATAACAGGTAATATCAGGGTGCATTCTCAACCTGTTTTAGCCCTCTTCGATTCCGGTGCTTCGCATTGTTTTATCTCAGATCATTTTGTGGCATTGCATTCTATACCTGTTAAAGTGTTAGACCACAAATGGGAGATTAGTACCGGGAATGGAGTAGTCATGTCTTCTAGGGTTTGTGCTGATTGTCCAGTGGAACTTTGTGATAAGACCTTGGCCATAGATATGCTCGTGCTAGACACTAAAGGGTACGACGTAATCTTAGGCATGACCCGGCTCAGTCAGTACCATGCAGTTATTGACTGTAGGGAGAAGAAGATTATTTTCAGGATTCCCCGTCAACCGGAATTTCAATTTTGTGGTGAGGTGAAGTCTACCAAGAGAAAGACTCGGTTGACTACTTCAGAGGTTCAGAAAGGAGTACCGGTGTGGGATGAATTTCCAGGAGTGTTTGCTGAGATCTCAGGACTGCCACCAAAAAGGGTGATCGAGTTCTCAATTGATACTGTGCCTGGGACAGCTCCTATATCTAAGGCTCCGTACAGGATGGCACCGACGGAGCTAGAGATTCTGAAGAAGCAGCTGCAGGAGTACTCTGATAAGGGATTGATTCGGCCAAGTGCTTCGCCATGGGGTGCTCCAGTGCTATTGGCGAACAAGAAGGATGGTGGTAAGAGACTTTGTATTGATTACAGGGAATTGAACAAGGTTACCATCAAGAACAAGTATCCCTTGCCAAGGATTGATGATTTGTTTGATCAGCTTCATGGGGCCCGGGTATTCTCTAAGTTGGATTTGCAGTCGGGGTACCATCAGCTAAGGATGAAGACAGAGGATATCCCGAAGACGGCATTCAGGACCCGTTATGGCCACTATGAATTTCTAGTTATGCCTTTCGGAGTCACCAATGCCCCTGCAGTTTTCATGGATTTGATGAACCGAGTGTTCTCGCCCTACCTGGATCAGTTCGTTGTTGTCTTCATAGATGACATCTTGATCTATTCCAAGAACAACAAGGAGCATGCAGAACACTTGAGGATTGTGTTGCAGACCCTCCAGCAGGAGCAGCTTCATGCCAAGAGGAGCAAGTGTGACTTCTGGTTGGACAGTATAGCCTTCCTTGGGCACATTGTTTCAGCAGAAGGAATCTCGGTGGATCCCAGCAAAGTCCAGGCAGTGAGGGATTGGCAGATTCCGAGGACAGTGACTGAGATTAAGAGTTTTCTTGGACTAGCCGGATATTACAGACGCTTTGTCCAGGATTTCTCTAGGATTGCAGCTCCATTGACCAAGCTCACCCGGAAAGGAGAGAGGTACATTTGGACTGGGGAATGTACTGCAGCATTTGAGCAGTTGAAGCAGAGGCTCATTTCAGCTCCGATCTTGAAGACTCCCTCAGGGAGAGGAGGGATGGTCATATTCAGTGATGCATCAGGGAAAGGCCTGGGGTGTGTGCTTATGCAACATGATCATGTTATAGCATATGCATCTAGGCAACTGAAGACTCATGAGCGGAATTACCCAACTCATGACTTGGAGCTTGCAGCTGTGATTTTTGCCTTGAAGATTTGGAGGCATTATCTTCTGGGAGATAAGGTGTTGATATACACGGATCACAAGAGCCTCAAGTATATATTCTCACAGAAGGAGTTGAACATGAGGCAGAGGCGGTGGCTGGAGCTGATGGCAGACTATGATATTGACTTGCAATACCATCCAGGCAAGGTCAATACAGTACCGGATGCACTGAGCAGGATGCCAGAGAATAGGGTGCTTGTCCAAATCACTCAGTAGAAGGAGTTGATTCAGGACATTATCAGATTGGACCTGAGGTTGGTTCGGGAGACTGAGGAGGCAGGACAGCTCATGGCTTTGCAGATTCAGTCAACATTAATAGATGAGATCAAGGAAGCTCAGAAGGAAGACCCCAGATTGCAACAGTTCCGAGCTCTGGCAGAGGCTGGATTGAGGACTGATATCAGTATTCGTCCGGATGGTGCCTTATATTTTGGTAGCAGGCTTTGTGTTCCCCAAGGAGAAGTTCGGCAGAAGATTTTGGCGGAAGCTCACAGTTCAGCATATTCCATACACCCGGGGGGAAACAAGATGTATCAGGACATGAAGAAGCAGTTTTGGTGGAATGCTATGAAGAGGGAGATAGCCCAGTTTGTTGCCAAGTGCTTGGTTTGTCAGCAGGTTAAGATTGAGCATCAGAGGACGGCGGGACTTCTGCAACCTTTACCGATTCCCGAGTGGAAGTGGGAGCACATTACCATGGATTTTGTTACGGCATTGCCTCGAAGTCCTAAAGGTAATAATGCTGTGTGGGTAATCATTGACCGTCTCACCAAGTCAGCTCACTTTATACCATTCAGGGTGGGACAGTCAACAGAGGTTCTGGCAGACAGGTACTTGAAGGAGATAGTTCGTCTACATGGAGTTCCTGTTAGTATTGTATCAGACCGAGACACCAGATTCAGATCTCATTTCTGGGAGAGTCTCCAAGAAAGTCTAGGGACTCGTCTGAAATTCAGTACATCATATCATCCTCAGACAGACGGACAATCTGAGAGGACTATCCAGATTCTTGAGGATATGTTGAGGGCCTGCATGATTGAATTCCAGGGATCATGGGAAGACCATCTTCACTTGGCGGAGTTTTCTTATAATAACAGTTATCAAGCAAGTATCAAGATGGCACCATTTGAAGCATTGTATGGGAGGAAGTGTAGGTCTCCGATTTGTTGGGATGAAGTCGGTGAGAGAAGACTTTTGGGGCCAGAGATTCTGATTCAGACAACAGACAAGGTCAGGATTATCAGAGACCACCTCAGGGCAGCGCAGAGTCGGCAGAAGAGTTGGGCTGACACTCGGAGAAGGCCATTGGAATTCCAGGTTGGAGATCATGTATTCCTGAAGATATCACCTACCAAAGGAGTAATCCGGTTCGGTACGCGTGGAAAACTTAGTCCAAGATATATCGGCCCATTCGAGATTTTGGATCGAGTGGGAGAGGTGTCTTACAGGTTGGCGTTACCGCCATCTTTGGACGGAGTTCACGATGTATTCCACGTGTCACAGCTGAGGAAGTATGTGAAAGATGATAGTCATATTCTGGATCATTCCGAGCTGGAACTACAACCGGACTTGTCATATCAAGAGCAGCCGATGGCTATTTTGGACAGGAGTGTCAAGGCATTGAAGAACAGAGCTATACCATTGGTGTTGGTGTCTTGGAACAGGCATGCCCCAGGAGAGGCCACGTGGGAACGAGAGGATGTCATCCGTGAGCGTTACCCTCATCTCTTCACAACTTGATTGGTAAGACTCTTCCTTCTTATTCCTATTCTTGTTCTTATCCTTATTCATATCTACCGTTATCTTCCTTCTTGTCCTTACTTATCTGTTCCTTTTCACTTTACGAAATTTCGAGGACGAAATTTTTGTAAGGTGGGTAGATTGTAATACCCCGTTCCCGGAATACGTACTTTGTTACGTATTCAGTCTTTCGATCGTGTTTTCCAAATTACTTCCTGTATCTGACCGATTTCAGTTTTAAAAAAATCATTTCCCAATATTATGTATTTTTTGTGATTTTCTAGAAATTTTCCTGAAATTGAATAAATATTTTCAAAACCGGTGTCGACCAGTGTCGCTGATCGATTCTCGGATTTTTAATTCACAAACTACTAGGAATTTCTAGAAAGTCCTTTAGACTTTATTTCTTAGAATCATATTTTCTATCTAAATACTTTTTCTGAGAATTTTATGAATTTATGAAAATTCCAACGGAGTCGGCAGATAACCGATTCCGGGATTTTTAATTCTAAAACTATAAATTATTTCTTCAAACGAATTTCACCATGAGTCTTCAAATCTTATTCTTGATTTTTGGTAAATTTTCAGGTCATTCCGAGATACTTGAATTTCGGACATTTTTTCAAAAATCCCAAAATTTCACAAATGCCACCTCATTTCCCACTCACTTCCCCACCTAACCCCACTCACTCTCTCTCTCTCTCCCACAGCCGGCCAAGTGGCCAGGTGAGGGACACCTCACCCCTCCCTTTTTGCAAGAAAACCCCTCACTTCTATCTTAATTCCAACCCCTTTACAAAATCCCAAACCTATATAAGACTTTCCCTTTACACTTTAATCTTTTTCTTTCTCATTTCAACTCAAGTGAGAGAAGCTCTCACCAAACCCTCTCCTTCCTCAAACTGAACCCTAGCTCCAAGAACCCCCCAAGCTCTTCACCTCCAGCTCAAGCTTCTACTTTGGAGCTTGGATCGTAGCTCTCTTCGTCGCCAAGGATCATTTGGGAGCTATCCGTCGACCACACTCTTTCCGGACTCGTAGAGCTTCAATCAAACGGTTCCAAGTGAGTATTTCACTCACCAAGACTTGAATTAGCCCTAGAACACTTGTATCTACACCTCTTGTACACCTAGGTCACCCAAAACCATGAATTGAACCATCAAACGCAATTTCCAGAAAATCTGTTCTGTCACTGTTTTTCCCACTATTAGTCGACTTACCCTAGGAGCTAGTCGACTAGAACACTTAGCTGAAACTTAGTTTTTCTGGAAAACACAGTATTAGTCGACTCACCCCAATTATCAGTCGACTAATCTTTTCTGGACATAAATCTCAACTCTCTGGAAATCAATATTAGTCGACTCCTGAATCCCCCTAGTCGACTAATCCTCCCTGGACCAGAAATCCAACTTTCTGCATCAACAAACTTAGTCGACTTAAGTATCCATTAGTCGACTAATAGTTCCCTGTTAGTCGACTACCCTTACAACCCTAGTCGACTAACTTTCCCTGAAACAGAATTCCAACTCTCTGTATCCCTGTTTTAGTCGACTAACCCAGACTGTTAGTCGACTAGAGGCCCCTATTAGTCGACTAACCCTTACCCCTAGTCGACTAATTCTGACTGTGTGTCATAATTAATTTCTGTTCTGAATTTGGTTCTTATGCTTGTTACATGTGTATTATATCTTGCTTGTTCATGCTTCAATACTGGCACTACATGAACTATTACTGAATGGATGTATCTCTTAATGCCTCATGACTTGCTATTGCATATACTCGTTTCATGACATGTTAAATAGTAATATCACCACTTATCATGCCATCTCTTAAAACTAAGCATGATACACTTGACCTTTACATAAAAAGCACCAACTTACATATGGGTCGGGGGAAATATGCGGATATCGATACGTGTTCGTGTTTACAGTGGTAGTAGGTATATTGTACAATCATATTCCGGTCTAACCTGTGGTACACCAGGGGACCGAGGGGAGTGCTTGCTCCCTATTCCTGAATCAGTCATGACTAAGGGCATACATAAGACCCTCCTGAATAGCCTAGCGGCTGGCTTCCGTCACCAAGCAACGGAACAATCCTGGACCGTTATCCCGGGCATGTACGGGGTCCACTGTAAACATAGTTCGTCGATACCCCCGCTGTTTCCAATAACAACCTTGAGTTACTAGGATATGGATCTATGTGAGCTGGGACGCTGGGTCACATAGCTAGATATCACAGTAAAGCAAGTAATAATAATAATAATAGACTAGAGCTATGCATTCATTCCTTTCTGACTTCAGTTACATATGCTTTCCTTGCCTGTTGGTTTATATTCATTAGACCGTTCCAGTTTTCTTTGTTCATGTATCCTAGCCATTTGGCCATATATATTGTTCATTGTTATATGTCTTGATCCCTTGGATTTGCATATTCAGACTCCGAGGCTTGGGCCGAAGTGGAGCCATCCACCGAAGATCAGGCCTTCTTTAGTGAGCAGGCAGATTAGCTCCGGTCCTCGTGCCAGACTCTCTCCTTTTGTCTCACGGGATTTCCATCCTACTCGTGAGCTTTTTTGTATACATATTGTATATATTCTTTTGGACTTGGTTATGATGTAATGCACACGTCATGTGTAATACTTTATAATATCCTGTGATAACTTTGTATGTGTACTTCTTGTGTTGGCATATGTATTGATACCACGCTTTGTCGGGTACTTTGTATTTCTTGTGTACTTTTATGCTTAGCGTGTATACGTGGGGACAAGTTGTGACCTACGTATATACGTCGCAGTGACGTCCCCGTATCTGTGGAATCGGGGCGTTACAAGATCAGCCTAACGGCTAGTTTCTATTTTGGCCTATATAAACCTCATTCCTTTGGGATTTTGGCCAAGGTTTTTAACAAGAAAAAATTCTCAGTTTCTCCAGAGTTTAAAAGAAGTTTTAAAAGAGTTTTAAAGCTTAAAGAATTCATCTTTATTATTTTTCAGGGGTTTTGAAAAATCAAAGAAAACTAAGTTTTTGGTATATTGTTTTGGATTTTCATTTCTATCATCTACAAGAGATTTTCCAAGTAGTTTTTCTTTGTGATTTGCTTTCCAAAAACACCTTGATTTTCACTTGAGCTATATCTTCTATCCTAATCTATTAGGATCTTGTTTTGTGGAAAAAGAGAGATAGTTTGTGGTCTTTGTAACCACTTGTTGTAAACCCTCCTTGTATTTGTGTATCCCTCTTTGGTAGAGGTTGATCGGAGTGGTATTGGTTTGTATCCCTCTTCGGTGGAGGTGATTGAGTTTGGTTGTTGGCTACGGGCCTTATCTCTCTTCGGTAGAGGTGGATTATGGTTGTATTACCTCGGTGGCATTGTTGGTTAAGAGAGGAGTTCGGTACTCCTTTAGTGGATTGGAAATCCTTCACGGTGGTGAAGGCGGGGATGTAGAGCTAGGGGCTCGAACCTCGAAACATATCTTGTCTTTGCGTTTGATCCATTGTCTCTCAACTCTATCCCTTTTAATTGTGCATTGTATTATTCATATTGCCATATCATTCATACTTGTGTTGTACCTTGCATTATTTCATTTTGCTCTTTCTTATATGCTTGGCTTGCTTGTGTGTGTGCCTCACTTGTACTTAACCACAAGAGCTTCATATAGCACCTCAACCCATATCTAGGGGAATCAAGAGGAGTTAGTCCAGAGCCCTTCACGGGGAATTCGGCTACACTTATGTGTTGTACTAAGTGTGTTGCAAAATAGTTTTAAGCTTCCGCATTTAGCGCATTTAGTTCTCTAGATTAGCACTTACACTTATTCACCCCCCCCCTCTAGGTGTTTTCATTTACTACTAACAGTGCTTAGGCTAAAAGTATTGGTATTCTCTTGGCGCTAGCTATGTATATCGTTTTACCTATGAATAATATATACATGACTAGGATTTCTCACCCTAATTTTTTACCCAAAAAAGTCTTTCAATAACAAAGTGGTTGTCTTTTTAGAAGAAAAAAACTTGTCCAAAATCTCATTCGTCATATACAGTTGAATTGTAGTTAGAAATATTTCATCCACCTCACTCACAAAGCCTTCTATTTTATCATAAAGGCTAATTATGGGGTGTTGCACCAAACATCCCTACACTATGAAAACTTACATATTGACCTCTTGAGGGCTAATGCTATTTGTTTTGCCGTCAAAGGGGCATGTGTTCCTTTAATTAAGCAAAAAAAACTCTTATTTTTCTTAATTGTCATAATTAATCATAATTAAGCAAATAAAGTCCTCTCTTTAAGCCAATAAACCCCTCCCTCCCCCTCCTCCCTTCTTCTCCTCTCCTCTCCTCTCCTCCCCCCTTCACCCCTTCGACGGCCGCAGCCCCCTCCCTCCTCCCCCCTATAGCCTACACTGCCCCCATCCCTAGACCCAACCCCGGTTTTGAAAACGGCGGTTCAGGTTCCGGCAACGAAGGAGCCGGATGTAGACGATTCTGAAACTGGTTCAGTTCTGAAACTTTTTTTAGAAATAGGAATTAATTTTTATTATTAATTAATTTTAAGACATATAACAAAAAAAATAAAAATATATAATAAATGGGCTTGTACTTAATTAATACCATAATTAAGTGGCCTACGTATCCTCTTAGGGTTTAGAGGAATTAAAGCCCACGTACTTCTTTTACCTTAGTCCACGTAATTTACCTCAATCGCTTCCTTCTATTCTGGTGGTCGTCAATTTCATAAAGTCTTTATTTTGTTCCTGCACGATTTCTTATTGTCTTAGTGATGCTTTTACTCAATCATCAAGACATGCTTCGGCCTCCACTGAGTCGAGGGGACATACTCGAACGAGTTTGATCTAAGATACTCCTCACGCACTGAATGCTTACTCCACAGCTACCTTTTGACACCAGCGTTGTTAAAATTTGTTTAGCGATAATTGACATAATCGAAAATTGTGTTGAATGCTCCTTCCACCATTGCAGGATTAGAAACTTTATATCTTGAAAATCTTCACCAAACTCAAATGAAGTGGTTAAATAACTATCAAGCTCGGTGTTCGAGCTTGATGAAGATCTCCAGGGTTTTTTGACCCTTTCAAATAGTAGTTGTCCTCTACTAAGTTTAGAGGTGTCCTCATCTTTACTACTAGTCTGGCCATGACTGGAATTATTAATACTTTAACTATATATTCATTATATAAGGCGTAAATTACTTTTTTTATTTTACTAAATAAATCATAAACATCTTCATCCACTTGAATAATATCATAATAAGCTTTCAAATAGTCATGCAATCCATCTAATTTTCACTGTGGATTAAAAACATATGCAACTAAATAAATAGATGGAATTATTTTAAAATATTCTAACCATTTATTTTTAATTGTTTGAATACAAGAAAATAAATTCAATCATTTTCATGTTCTTCTAGCGCCCCACAAATATTTATACACTTAATTAAAAATAAATGTGTTGTAAGATAATAAACACCAAATAAAGTGTAAGTAGCATCATTAAAAACTTTTAAAGTATCCAAAAGACTTTTGCATGCATTCCATTGCGTTGGATATAAATTAGTATCATTAATATTATTAGCAATAAAGTCACATAATAATTCTTTATAATTATTACTATCATTAAGTAATTCAATTGAATTCCAGTGGGTTGGAACATCCTGTGGAAATTGTTTTGGTCTCATACATTTTGATTTACAATACTTTTCTCATTCTTTCATTACTGATGAATGTGTCCATAAATAGTGAAGTGCATGTCTAATAAGTTTAATATAAACTTTCAATTATTTTAAACCATCTTGCACACATAAATTTAAAACATGACAAGTACATCTTTGATAAAAAAATTTGCCCCCAAATGCAGGTATACAAACTTTTTCTAGTTCAGGTATAGATACAGTATTAGCAGATACATTATCAAAACTAATTGCAAAAATCTTATTAATCAAACCATATTCTTCTAAAATTATTTTTATCATTCTATAAATATTATGAGCAGCATGTCGTTCATCAAAAACTCTGAAAGCAATTACTTTTTTTGCAAAATTTCATTCACAATCAACCCAATGACAAGTGACCTCATATAAGAATGTTGTTGCCAGTGATCATTGCATATATCACTACATATAGATATACGCCCATCAAATGTGATAAAAAAATCATATAATTCTTTTTTCTTTTTTATAAAACTTATGTATGAAGGACTTGGGCACCATTCCAAAAGACTAGCCTTTTAGGTGGAGTTGCCCAAATCCTTATATTCCCAACACCATCCCCACGTCTAGCCGATGTGGGACTATTTGAAAAGAGAAAGAAGAGAAAACTATGTTAGAAGAAGAGTAAAAAGAGAAGAAGAAAATAAAAGAAGAAAGTATTGGTGTTTTTAAAGTTGATTTTTAAAATAAGAAAATAAAAATAAAAAAGTTCATGGTTTATATCTACTAAGTATTCATGCTAGATTACGTACCTCTTCAGATGATGGCTTTACTTTTGATCTTTGGCGATGATTTACCTTGAGTTGAAGGTGATTACCTCATAGCTCATAAGAGAAGACTTAATTTCCTCCCTCATTTCATCATCAAACTCGAAGGCTAAGCATGAAATAATACAGAATTAAAAGAAAAAATCCATCGTCATGAGCTATCAGTGGCTCTTGCAAGGGCAAGGCTATTCTGATGATATTAGATTCATATAGATAGAGAACAAATGAAAAGAAAGAAGACTAGAAGGTTAATAGAAATAAAACCATGAAGAAAAAAATACACAAAAATAATATAAAAGCAACTTCGATTCTATTAAGAAATAATAAGAGAAAAGAACAAGTTTACATCAAGTGTCACTCTCAACTCAACTCTCTCTCTCTCTCTCTCTCTTTTTCTTATGAATTTCTCTCTAGCCTAAGTTACAAAAAAATAGAAAATTACATTTAAAAAAAAGAAAAATTAAACTAAATTAAGAGTAGCACTCTAGCCTAGGCTCTCTGCCATTTTCTTTCTACATTTGGTAGTATTTATAGGAGAAGATGAAGTGGAAAAGGCGTATGAAGATAAGCACAAGATGCTAGCCTAACGGCCTCTCCCTAGCTGCGCAAACGCCGGCCAAAGTCGCGTTTGCGCGCATGAATCCCTATTTTTGTTTATCCCTTGATCTTCTGATGATATGTCTTTTGGATCTCTAGATTTGACAATATCCCCATTGATTCTTCAAGCTAACCAGATAAATTCATGTAAATTCGATTTAATTGGGATATAATTGAGATTTTTCTTCTCCATCTCCATTAATTACACATGCACACCATAGTACATTTAAAGAGTTAAATAGCAGAGTTTTATTACAATTAAAATGTGAAAATATGACAATAAATATGCAATATTAGTGAACTATTACACCCCCACACCTATCTTTTGATTGTCCTGGAGCAAAATAAGAAAACTAAAACTAAAAATTTAACCACTTTCAACGCTACTACACTGAGCATGTGCAACAAGCCTTTAAATCTCTAGGTTACCTCTAGGGGAGGAGTTTTAATCTCTTGAGGGTTTTCAGTGAATTACTCACAAAATCCATAAAAGAAAGAAAAATAAAGTATTAGTAATTTCTAAAACACATTCTGAAAGAGAGAATTTTTTTTAAGAATTCTTGCAAAAATCAAATAATCATAAGTCTTAGGATTATTAAACTATTCATTCATAAACTTAGTCTTTATGTAAAAACTTGTTATCAATCAAGATAAGAATTCAAACTGTATTTCTCACCTAGTCTATTATTTTATCCTAAATTATATGCACTTTTGTGACCGTGAATATTTGACTCGAGATTCTTCAACTCCAACTCTTATACCTAATAGATTATGGCAATATTATCCCTTAGTGCGATTAGGCTTTCTGATTCGCCAATGTAACAACGCTTTAGCCGGTGACTCTCAAACTAGACGGTCTCAGGACACCGGGTGAGAAAACGCCTCTTGTACTTAAAGACTCAAGCAAATAAGGTCACAAAACTAAAAGATTTGATTGGTGATATGAACCAATTTTATGCGTGAATACCCATACTCCATGAGGCACAACTACCGAGCTTAATAAGAGGATATATATATATATATATATATATATATATATATATATATATATATATATATGTATGTATATCTCTTTTTATTTTATAAGACACAAGAATCTTTCTTTTAAATCCTAAATGTGTAAGTGCATGTATAGAGTGCATATTTCATCAAGGTAAAAATCAAGACCAAATTACTTTCTAATTTTCTTCCTAAACTTAGAAATTAAAAAAAATACTCTTATTTTGACCGAGTATTAAGAAATCCTAATTATGATTCCTCTAATCCTTAAGATTATCTTAATTTCTTGTAAAAATAGGTCAAAATATCGCTTCCCACTTAAAAAAAAAAGTTTTTAAAAGAAAAGATTTTTTTAAATTTATACAAAAAGAAAAACTTATGTTGGTGAAACCCTCTCCCACACCTATTTCATGCATTGTCCTCAATATATGAATGAAATGCATATATGCATGAACAACGAAAAGGAAAGAAAAAATGTTATCTTAAGGTGGTGGTTGCGGTGGTGATCCGATTGGTGCAAGCGTTGCTGTCCAATATTAGAATGTGGTATTCAAAGGAAACTAGCTTTGACCTCTTTCCCATTGACATTGTTATTATCCCCAAATTGAATAGGATCATGCAAGATCCTATCATGATACTTATCCCGATTAAATGATCAATCTTAAAAAATCATCTCGGAGTCATAATGTCCTGCACCTTGGTCCAACAAAAGAATGTGATTAGTTGAAATGGTTGATTTGGACTCAAGAATGAAAGGTATAAGAATCAATACTGACTCAGGAGTTGATTTAAATCAAATTTAGATTCAAGAGTCGGATTTGATTCAACAGTTGGGCCCAAATCAGAAAGTAGAGTTTCACATTCATTTCCCATCAATGGAATGTGATTTTGCAAAATCGATGGTTCATGTTCAAAATTTATAGGTACGGGAATCAATGTTCGCTCTAGAACGTGATCCAAATCGGGTAAGGATACAGAAGTCACGTTGAATCAAAAATCAGAACTGAATCATAAAATTAGGGATTGGGGTCACATTCATGTTCCAGTTCAATCTCATTGAAGTAAAAACTTGCCACTTTATCAAGGATTTGAAATTGGTTTACTTCAATATAGCGTGATGAAATTGAATCTTGGTTATACCTTCCAAGACACCATGATTCTTTGGTCTTATCAATATGGCTTGAAAAATCAGGAATGATCAAAATGTATTATATAGAGTTTCCTCATTCCTATCATTCATTGGGTTGCATAACTGATCTAATTCTGTCATATTGATGGACTGGTTGAAATCATTTTGGCACTGATCATGACTTCTATACTATTCTCCAAGTCAATCGGTTCTTCGTATTTTTGTGGTGGGACCTGAAAAAGGGAGTACAGATCTTGGTTTTGAAAATTTTGAGAGAATTGTGAGTCCATTATATTTTGGAATTGCATTTGGGACTCAAGCAAGGCTTCTAGACTTTTAGTCAACTCAAGTTTATCTTCTATGGGTAGATCTTGACAAGAAGTTTATGAAGCTGAATGTTGGAAAAGTGGTAGACTATATGACTCGAGGGAGGTGTATCCCCACTGATTAGATGAAGAGTGTAGATGATTGTTCCAATCTTGTTCATAATACTAGGATTAGGAATTATGTTGAGTCAGATAAAAATAATCCGGCATACTTAGTTGGTTAAAGTTATGTAATACCGGATTGGTGATATCCGAGTTAAAAGAGATCATGGATTCATATTGGTATGGAAAAAATTAAGATTATGATCCATTTTACATGAAATAATAAAAATGAACAAAAATAAACAAATAAACAAACACACAAATAAACAAACAAACAAACAAACAAAAAAGAAAGAGAAAATCAAGCCTATGTTAGGATAAACCTTAGACTTAGACGATTCCTAACTAATTGACTATCCAGAAGAGGTATATTGTAGCAGCCTATCATAGGTTAATTGGCCAGATAAGGGCAAAATTTAGTGGGAGGTATCCGTGCAGAGCAAGGCCTTAATTACGTCAAACCACTAGTTTTCGAGGATCATGCCTCTTAATCCCAACCTTAAACACCGATTTGACCAAAGTCAAACTCTAACAACTTCCTTCCGAGGTTAATCTCATATTAAATCCAAGATGTCCCTAGAGTCAACGTCTACTAGATTTTTGTTAAGCTTGGGTTAGTGAGGTTATTCCTTTAATCATTTTCGTGCACGTGAGCAAGTACATAGCAAAAAGTATACTCCAGGCAATATAAACCACTCAAAAGTGTATCATGTGCTACATGCAATGCAAACATACCTTGACGCCAGCACTCTTCAATAGTATCGTAAAAGTAACAAAATTAGACAAATGTCCTAGAATGCAAAATCTAACCCTTTTTTTAATATTTACAAACAATCGGTTACTATTGAGTTAAAAAAACAGTGTACACAATGAGTTAACAAGTAAAACTAATAGCTGTAGAAGCTAAATTTTTATAATTCAAACTCCCTGCATAAAATCAGAGTGAGTAATTTACTCTGTTTGTCGCGCAAACACGGCCGGAGTTTCCGCAGCAAAGCAGAGGGCACGTGTGCTTTACTTTCTAGAGCAGAGGCACATGCTGTTATTTATGTCCTACAACACTAATTCTCTCATTAGAAGAAACTGTTAACCCTTTAGTTAAAAAAGAAATATCGTTCCCTCCCTGACAAAGATGTCAAAATTTTATTGAGGTGAAACCAGTGCACAGGAAGCATTTGTAAATTGAAGATTAAATATCATACTTTAGCGTCCTCAATTCTATCGTAAAGCAAAGTGGCTAAGCGGGTCGTGATCCACATGGAGGGATGCAATAAAAGTTTTTCGATATCTTTGTTAAATCATTAAAGTCGGTTAAATTATTCTTCTTGTTTTGAAAAGAGAAATAAGAGAAAACTATGTTAGAAGAAGAGTAAAAAGAGAAGAAGAAAATAGAAGAAGAAAGTGTTGGTGATTTTAAAGTTGGTTTTTAAAAGAAGAAGTTAAAAAAATTAAGAAAGTTCATGGTTTATATCTACCAAGTATTCTTATTAGAGTACATACCTCTTCAGATGATGGCTTTACCTTTGATCTTTGGCAACGATTTACATTGACTTGAAGGCGATCACCACATAGCCCATAAGAGAAGATTCAATTTCCTTCCACATTACATCATCAAAACTCGAAGAGTAAGTATGAAATGATACAGAATTAAAAGAAAGAATCTATCATGAGTTATCTGTGGCTCTTGCAAGAACAAGGCTATTACGATGCTATTAGATTCATATAGATAGAGATCAAATGAAAAGAAAGTAGACTAGAAAGTTAATAGAAATAAAGCCATAAAGAAAAAGAATACATAAGAATAATATAAAAGCAACTTCAATTAAATTAAGGAACAATAAGAGAAAGAAACAAGTTTACATCAAGTGTCACTCTCAACTCAACTCTCTCTCTCTCTCTCTCTCTCTCTCTCTCTCTCTCTCTCTCCCCCTCTCCCCCTCCCCCTCCCCCCATCTCTTATGAATCTCTCTCTAACTTAAGTTACAAAGAAACATAAATTTACATAAAAAGAAAAAGAAAAATTAACTACACTAAGAGTAGCGCTCTATCCTAAGCTCTCTGCCATTTTACTTCTGCATGGTATTTATAGGAGAAGATGAAGTGGGGAAGGTGTATGAAAATAAGCTTAATTATGCTGGCTCAATCGCCTCTCTCTGGTTGCGTAAACGCGGCCAAAGCTACCACGTTTGCACGGCTTGGATCTCGCGTTGGGACAGATCCTTGAGCCGTGAATCCCTGTTTTTGTTTATCCCTTGATCTTCTGATAGTATCTCTTTTGGATTTCTGGATTTTACGATATCCCCATTGATTCTTCAAGCTAACCAAATAAATTCATATAAATTCGATTTAATTGGGATATAATTGAGATTTTCTTCTCCATCTACATTAATTACACATGCACACCATTAGACATTTAAAAAGTTAAATAGCAGAGTTTTATTACAATTAAAATGTAATATAACAATAAATATGCAATATTAGTGAACTATCACCCGTCATCGCGCCACCTCCGTCGTCTAGCCAACGACCTCCCTCTCTCTCCTCTACCCTTTCTCACTCCTTCACCTCACTCTCTTTTTCTCTCTCCCTTTTTTCACTCTCTCTCTCTCTCTCTCTCTCTCTCTTCTCTTCTCGCCTCTCTACTCCTCCTCCCCCTACCTGGGTGCCGCCCAGCCAGGCCGTTGTCACACGGTATCCAGCCACACATCGTCATGGCCAGCTTCCAGCACCCCCCTCTTCCTCTTCCTCTTCCTCTTCTTCTTATCCTCTCTTCTCTCTCTTTCTCTTTCTCACCCTCTCCTTTCTCCTCTCTCCCTACTGCCGCCAGCGGCCAGGACCATCGCCACCAACGTGATTGCATGATAGGTAGTAAAAAGTGCATATTTATCATCACATTTACCATCATATTTCCTTATTTATTCTTTTATTAAGCACTGCTACTAATGTTTTATTGTTTAATGTTGTGCAGGCCTTGAGTAATTAAAAAAATAAAGAATAAAGTACAAGTGAAGCCCAAAAGCCCAACAATCCCACAAGCCCACATGCGTAATTAATTGTAATAATTTAGAAGCTTCATCTTATCTAACCTAATCTAAACTTGAATTTTAAATAATTAATTTAAAATCTAGGGAGGAAGAGGAAGGATAAAATAGAACTCCTAATTGCTAAAAAGAAGAGCAAAAGGATAAGATGGATCATTATCCTTAAACAGAGATGGACTTAAACCTAGTTGCTTGCAATACAAGGATAAAGATAAAAGAGGAGAAAAGCTTAAAGATAAAGAACAAATCCTTTTATAAATTCGGATTTGTGATAACTTGCTTCCCAAGTTATCTCGAGTTCTCAAGATAAAAGGTTTGAATACAGAATCCAGAAGGAGGAGCCCAGATGAACGGACCAAAGGAGGCCACGCAAGAAAGAGCGTGGCCTGCCACATAAACGCGGCTATAGTCGCGTTTCCGCGGCCATTTGGATGAAGCTGGTTACGCGTTTTTGTGAAAAAGTTATTCTGGGGCTCTACGTCCTATATCTCCTATAAATACCCCTGCAGAGCAACAGAGAAGGAGGATCCAGCGACTGAAGTTAGGATTTTTCTTCAGATCTTTTTCTCTTTACAAAATTTCTTGTATTTTTCGCTTTTATTATTTGAAGAAGAATATTTTGAAGAAGGATATTTTGAAGAAGGAGAGGAGTTTTGTAATTGGTCAGTGACATCTAATAAAAAGGTTCTTCATTCTTCTTTGCAATTTAATTCAGTTTTTTTTGCTTAGATTAATTATTTTTCTTCTTTTCGCTTTCATGCAACTTCTCTTATTTAACATAAAAATTGAAAATAAAAATATGAATAACTAATCAAATCTACAGTTTTCTTATCTCTCGATCAACCCTAGTTTAGTTTGAAAGATGAACCGATTGACATCCACTAGAAACCCTCGGATTAAATTGATGTTCTTGAAGATGAATTGATAGTTAGGTGTACTTAATTCAGGTTGCACTTTTTAAATGATTACTCATAGTTCATACTTAAAAACTTTGATAGCATAATTTTAAGTCAAAAAACTTCTCTTATGCTATACTTTGAAATTAGGATGAACGATAGTTTAATCTTTATTAGTGCACACTAATTAGGGTTCCAACGTTATTATCCATCTTACTTGATTCTCAATTAATAACCTAGGTTGGATACCTCTTCATTCAATATGATGTTCACTCTTTGAGACTAATACTTTGGGTTGTGGTAGATGATTAGTAGACTATACTTCTTTTGCTTAATCAAATCTAATCAATCTCTCTTTTTCTTTTCCAAGCGAATTACAGAGAAGATCGTTCCGAAACGCTTCCATCGCATCCTTCCCTGTGGATCGACCCGTCTAGCCCTTGTTACGCGGTTACCTTGAAACGAGACTAAGATTTTCTAAACTATTTACAATACAATTTTCCGTTTTAATCATTGCACCTCGGGCTACTGCGATGGCCGCTGGCTGCTACCACCTCCCCTCCTCCCCTTTTCTCTTTCTCCCTCTCTTTTTTTCATATTGGGTCCAAACCCAATAACCTGCCACCCGAACCTACTCAAACCCATACCCAACTTAAGTTATGGTTATTGGGTTTGGGTTATTGGATCTAAACCCGACCCGCTAGCAACCTGAACCCGCTTTCAATATAAAGGAAGGTAAATTTTACACAAAACCCCTTGGTTACTTAAAATATTTGCATTTTAGATTTTATTAATTACAAATCTAACTATTTTTATTAATTTTAGTGTTTGGACGATATCTTAATCATCTGGAGTTTGATTTGGATGATTCTCGAGTCGTTATGATTGTAAAAAATGAGCTACATTATTGTAATAACTAAGTGAGTGTTTTTATTTTATAAATTATATTTCATCATGTGAAATTAAATTAATTTATTGATTTATTTAACAAATTGTAATTATCGACCAATAAATCATGTGACCGGGAAACCGCTTCAATTAAAATATGTATGAGTGTTTTTCTTTTAAATAAATTATATTTCATCATGTTTAAATAAATTATCTATAGATTTAATATTTTCTAATAAATTATGCAAATAATAATATTACTGGTATCAAGACAAGAGTGTGTGCTTTAATATTAATCATGAGTATCATAATACAAATCATATTATTAGTATGGTATAAGTGTTTGTTATTCTCTAATATAAAATTTATGTTTAGAAAAATCATGTTGATGTAAATATTGTTTAATTATGAATAAATAGATTTGTATAAGGGTTTATCTATAATCTAATGGAATAATTACAATCCTTTATTTAAAATAAAGTGTAGTAAACTGTAACAAATATATTATGGAGATGGGAAAAACTTGATGGTCGACTAGATCTTGTCAGGTGGATGTCCATGAATCCATATTAGTCCCACTGCAGAGGACGTGGTAGTGTTGGCTACCGCTTCTGATAGCTCTTCTTGTTTCTTGTTTCTTGTTATGACTTAGCGGGCTGGTCTTAGTCTCAGCAGCCAAGAGATTGTTTAAGACCGTGATCTCAGGTATGCACGGGAGACATCCACCTGACTAGAGCTCCTTGACCATTGAGTTTCAATTAACGTAATAAAACAGTGTAAACAATGGTGATGTCAGGAACACCTGTTATTTGATCATTCTCTTGTTTGGTAATGGTATATGTATGTCATGTTCGGATGAGTTCGGCTGGAGTACAAATTTCAGTATGAATTGCCAGTAGTATGACACATTAGAAGAGATTGACTAAAATATCAAGTGTTACTGATTGTTATTATTGTATAATTTTAATGCGATGGTTGATACCTGTGTATTATTATCTACTTATACTATGTGACCGTTCATGTTATTATTAGTCACTTTCAACGTTCATGCTACTGTTAGAATTGACATTTGTTATTGTTCATGTAATTGTTAATATTAACAATTGTTACAGTTTAAATCAAATTTTATGCTTAATTTCTATTACTCTTAATTTAAAAGAATAAATATGAAATAATTAATACTTGATACACATTAATAATACAAATTGATTCCATTAGTATATAACCATATTTTGTATCTTATCACTCATATTACATATCTTATCACTCATATTACATAGTGTAATGGTCGGTTTTCGACCTCTCTGAGATCTCGACGCTTGTCCATCAAGCCCCATTTTGTTCACGTGACACGAGACTTTATCCAAAATCTCCAGAAGAGTCATGATCTCATTCAAACTCAGAACAGATCAATTGGTTAGAAGAATAAGGATAGAGTCGGTTATAAGCACCCTTACCTCCAAGCTAAATTTGCACTTGAATCCTTGCAGTTACACCTCGGAACAAATTACATTAACAGCTAGGCGAAGGCCAGTGGATAAAGACGAACACTTTAAATGAGAACGTTCAACTCTAACTGCCTCCATGATAAGTAGTTAAGATAGGATAAGATGTTCAGTTAGATGAGAATCCTGTAACTTTATCCAAAGACAACCACCTATATAAATAGAAAATCCCCTCCAATGAGAGAGGGGCGATCAAGTAATCTCAGAAACCCTAGCACTAGAGATCAGGCGGCCACCATTGCAAGTTTCTTCAAATTATAGTGGAACTCTCTCTCCGTGATTTTTTCCTTTCAGGTTTTCACGTAAATCTCTACAATTTATTCTTTAATTCCTTGCAAATTAGTGCGTGGATAACTCCTCCTGAAATTACCCACCGCATTTGGTGCTTTCATTTAGATATTTGAGTTTTCCCTATCCATTACCCTGATCTTTCCTCAAAATAACCTCGCATTATTGATATAGCTCCACTAAGGAAGAGCTTCTCGTAAGTTACAGCCATTGCCCCCACCACTCTTAAAGGAAGGGGAAAGCTATCGAAGCCGCCGAGCCTGCGAGTCGTCGAATCAACCTATCCGACGTCAACGTCCATGACAATAAAGATTCTCATTCTTCCTCTGCCTTGCCGCAAAGGGTGTTGGCTGCTGAACTCGAGCCCCGACATACCAGCGAGCAACTCCTCCAGATGCTTTCCAGCCTGCTGGAGCAGATGGAGGATCAGCAAGCAGAGATGATTCGACTCCGCGAGAGGACAGCTCTTGAAAAGACACAGCGGCTCCTGTCCAGATGCGACTACTCAAATAAGTCAATACACTGCGAAAGTCACAATCTTCTCGTACCGCGAAGAAAGAGCTTGGACTCCCCAGTCACCACAGCATGACAAGGAATCCAATGGCAGCTCAAAGCGCGATTGGTCGGAGACTCGTGACGATGATGAGCGCTCCGAGGACTCAGAGCGTCCCCGAACCCCGAAGTACTCTCATATTGAGGATATCGCGAATCTAGTCCTGAAGCGGCTCAACATAACGGGCTAGCAATTTTCGAAAGGAATGAAGCACAACGGGTTGAGGCCCTCCGACTCACCACTGTCAGGGAAAATCACCACACTCCATTTTCTTAGAAAGTTTGTTATGCCCACCTTCGACCACTACTGGGGAACCTCCGACCCCTTCCTTCATCTCCGGCAGTTCCAGTAAAGATGACAGTCTATGTTCACGACGATCTCCTCCTCTGTCGGGCGTTCCCTTCCAGTCTCAAGGGCGCCGCTTATCATTGGTTCTACTCACTCACAAAGAACTCCCTCTGAAGCTTTGAAGATGTAACTGATGATTTCTACAACTAGTTCACTTCTCGGAGAGAGTTTCAGAGGAATAGTAAAAATCTTATTACGGTGAGGATGAAACCAGGGGAGAGCCTGAAAAACTACGTCAACTACTTTCAGAGCCAGATGGCACTAGTGTACAATTGTAATCTTTGGTGTATAATTGTAACGAAGATCTAGCCGCACAGTGTTCATCAGTGGGTTGCAAGTCACCACTCATTCTACAAGCATCTGGTGAAGAGCGATGTTACCAAGATAAGGGATATCCTTGTTCGAGCGCAAAAGTACATGCAGATTCAGGAAGCAACACGGGGTGCCACCAACCCCCCCCCCCCCCCAAAACAAGGGTCCAAAGGGGAGAAGCCTAAGCAATAATTTCCCCCGAGGAGGACCCTGAGCCACAGTTCCATCGCAGTCCACAAACTGCCCCGACACATGCGCGAGTTGAGCAAGGACGGTGCTGCAGAGCCTGACCTAATTCCATTCTGGATCCCCATCAATCACGTGTTTGACGCCATCAAAGATTAACCCTGGGACTAGGATATCGGGAGTACTGCGCCTTCCACGATGGGATGGGTCACCCCACCGTCTAGTGCTGAACCCTTCGATGACACCTCCAAGACCTAGTTAATCAGGGATATCTTCAAGAGTTCATCCTCAAATTGGGACAACCTTCGGAGACTAAGAGACGAAGGGAGCCCCCATAAGACGGCCAAGCCAGCAGCTCCCTCATCCAGAGTCGGGAGGTAAATGCAATCTTCGACACATCCCCGATAGAGGGCACCACTACAAAGGAAATGGCCATTTACGTCAATGAGGCTCGGAGAGACAACTACCTAGCGTTACTAACGAACCCACCTTCATCACCTGGCAGGCACATCTACTTCTTGGAGGATGATTCCTACTCTGTTCACTTTCCGCACAGCAACACTTTAGTGGTGACTGTGCATATCGGTTGCTACAAGGTGCCGAAGATCTTGGTCGATGGAGGAAGTAGCGTCAACATTCTATATGGTCACACCTTAGATCGGATGGAGGATACTCCCGAGCTGGCTTAAAAAATGATCCTCCCTCGGACCCAGTCACTTCTCTATGAATTTGATGGGAGTGAGGCTCACTCACCCAGAACAATCACGTTCCCCATCTGAGCGGATCCATACAACATTGTCACGGAGTTTTGTGTCCTTAACGTCGAGTCCTCCTACAATGTGATCCTTGGGAGGACATGGATTCACATGATGAAGACAGTCCTGACCACCCATCATCAACTCCTGAAGTACCCACGCCATGGGGAATGGCCGACATAAGGGGTGATCAGGCAATGGCCCGAACCATATTCACAGTGGCCCGGAAGAAGTCCAGTTGGATGGCAAAGACCTCCCGGGCAGTCACTGACGAAGGATCCCCACTAATTAGAAACAAAAGATGATTGCTGACCAACAGCAATCACAAAACGGTGAAGCTAAGACTCTGATTTTCTTGCCGAGTCGGAGGACCCAGACCGACTCACCCAACATGTCGGGGGACCATATAGCAAGATTGAGGAGGAGCCTGAGTCTTTCCCTATAGATCCATGTCACCGAGAACAAATCCTTCGAATCGGCTTGAAGCTTGAAGCTACATCCCCGAGAGAAGGCCTTATTCAAGAAGTTTCTGTCAGACAATTTGAATGTATTTGCGTGGACCCACACTGATATGCCTGGAATTGATCCAGACATCATTTGCCACAAGCTTTCCATCAAGGCTGACACCAAACCTGTAAGGTAGAAGCCTAGGAGGATGAATGAGAAACAAAGTCGCGCCATCAGCAAAAAAGTTGATCGCCTAATATAGGTCGGCTTCATCGATAGACTTTCTACCCCAGTTGGCTTCCCAATCCCATTCTCGTAAAGAAGAAAAATGGCAAGTGGAGGGTCTGAATCTACTATACTAACCTCAACGAAGCTTGCCCAAAGGATAGTTTTCCTCTCCCGAGGATCGATCAGCTTGTAGAAGCAACAACGAGCCTTGAACTCTTCAGCTTCATGGATGCCTACTTCAGGTACAAGTAGATCAAGATACATCCACCAGATGAGGACAAGACTGTTTTCATCATTGGTCAGGGAATCTATTTCTATAAGGCGATGCCCTTCGGACTCAAAAATGTCGGGGCCACCTTTCAGCGCTTGGCCGACAAGGTCTTCAAGGATTTAATCGGAAGAACAATGAGGTGTACATCGATGACATGTTGGTGAAAAGTACCATGGGCACGAATCAGCTCCAACATCTAGGCGAAGCATTCGACCTCCAACAAAAATACAAGGTAGAGCTCAACCCTGAGAAGTGCACATTCGAGGTTACTTCCAAGAAGTTCTTAGGGTTCCTGGTTACTCAACAGGGTATCGAGGCCGACCCCAACCAGATATCCGCCATGTTGGAAATGAAGTCGCCCATATGTGTGAAAGAGGTACAAACGCTGACGAACGCCTCGCTGTCATGAACTGATTCATCAGCTGGTCCA
Source organism: Agave tequilana (assembly GCA_038442645.1). Lineage (NCBI taxonomy): Eukaryota > Viridiplantae > Streptophyta > Magnoliopsida > Asparagales > Asparagaceae > Agave > Agave tequilana. The sequence continues at coordinate 39,924 of JAVJIF010025990.1, forward strand.
TGGACAAATGCAAACCCTTCATTCAAGACTTGAAGAAAAGCGGGGGCGATTTCTGCTGGAACGAGAAATGCGAGTCAGCTTTTCAAAGTCTGAAAAAATATCTGGCTTCACACCGCTCTTATCCGAGCTGACCTTGGGTAGATGTTCTTCCTTTATATAGCCGTCTCGGAGTCAGCCGTGATCGGAGCCCTAATTCAGGAAGAAGGCATACAGAAACCGGTATACTACGTCAGCCATTCTATGAATAAATCGCAAACCCGATACCAAAGGTTGATAAAGTTGGTGCTTGTTCTTCATCATCTTGAAGAAGCTCAAGCACTACTTTCAAAACTTCCCAATCATAGTCCTCACAGAGCATCCCCTAAGAAGAGTTATAAAGAACCCAGAAGCGATGAGGAGGATATTGAAATGGACATCGAAACTGAGACCCTATGGAATCAGATTCGAGCCGAGGATAACAATCAAAGGACAGGTCTTGGCGAACTTTATTGCAGACTTCACCTCGAGGGCCACAGAGCAGTGTAACTTGTTGGAGGGATGGATCCTGAACGTGGACGGATCTTTAAACTGCCTGGGAGGAGGCATCAAAATTATCCTCTCCACTCTAAAAGGATACATTATCGAGCATCCTTTACCCTCGGCTTTCCGGCCTCTAACAACGAAGCCAAGTATGAGGCAGTCCTAGTGGGGCTCCAAATGGCTATCACGCTCGGGGTCACAGGACTTGAGGTTCATTGCGATTCCTTGTCGGTAGTCAACCAAGTCAGCGGAGAATACATCGCAAGGGATACTCGGATGGCCGAGTACCTACAGCTAGTCCTTGAACTAAAGTCTAAAATCCCCCGATGAGAATTCAAATAGGTCCCCAGATCCAAAAATAATCACGCTGACTCACTTGTCAACCTGGGGGCAGCCACGGAGTTTCAATTTAGATAGGAGATTCCTGTCGAGCACATTGCCAACCAGGGCATTTAACAAATGCTCAGAGAGGTCCTTCGCCTTGACACCTCGCCTGGATGAAGGGACCCTTGTTGACACTCCGAAAAGACAAACTCCTAGATAACACTTCAACCGGTCTAAATAATGTCTAATTTGTCGATATTTATAAAAGACGAGTCGCAGATAAGTTGACGATCAGTTTTTGCCCATCTCTGAGTGATGAAGCAATGACTTGAACCCTACCAATTCGGTGAAGCAGACAGTAGGCTAAGTATTACCTTTGAAGAGACCTAAATAGGCCTATGAGGCTAAATCAGCTCAACACTTGACCTCGCATGAGCCCAAAGGGGCTAGCTTCTCTCGAAGCTTTATAGCCTCGCTAAAAGGCTAAGTTTCTAGCTTCGCATGAAATTTTACACAGCTCCACAGTGAGGTGACTCCTAGCTTCGCCTGAAGTTAATCTTGCTAGTTTCGCCTCGAAGCATAGCACAGCTCTATATAAAGAGCTAACTGATAGCTTCGCCTGAAGCTATATGATAGCTTCGTCTGAAGCTTGGCTTAGCTCCACTAAAAGCTAACTTATAGCTTCGTCTGAAACTTTATCTAGCTTCGCCTGAAGATTTATCTAGCTTCGCCTGAAACTTTATCTAACCTCACCTCCACTGGCTAGCCTTACCCTAGTCTCTTCTCAATCCGCTGCAAGCTAACTTATAGCTTCGTCTGAAACTTTATCTAGCCTCACCTCCACTAGCTAGCCTCGCCTGAAACTTTATCTAGCCTCGCCTCCACTAGCTAGCCTCGCCTGAATAGGCTAGCCTCATCTCCACTGGCTAGCCTCGAGGCGAGTAGCCTCGCCTCCACTGGATTTAAGGTAACTAACCCACTAAGTTAGTCGGGGAAATTAATGGGTAGTTATACTCATGATCCCTCAATAAGAGAAGACAGTCAAGGGATCATAACTCTCTATTGAGCCTATAAATAGCCCACTAGTATGCTAGGCTCAGGGTCTTTGAAGAAATTCAAGTCCAAGAGAGTTTTTTTGAAGAGCGTAAAGCTTCTTCAAAGCTTAAGCTAACAAGAGATATACTCTCTCGCTTCCAATAATTCAGAGAATCACTTCTCTTATCCTACAAGGATAAATTCAAGGTGCTTATACCTTAAGATCTTTCTCTCTCAAGAAATCTCTGGGACCAGACAAAAAGGAACTCCCAAGCAGTAACATTCGAAGATCAATCACTCGCATCGTCAATAGGACAAAGTGGTTCGTGCGCTGACTAGACTTCCACCAATACACTTTCCCAGAAATCTCAGTAGAAGATTTTTGTAATTTTCTTTTTTAACTACTTGTAATTTTCTATAACAATTTTGTAAGTTTTCCTCTACTTCAGATCTATGGAAAATAAGATGGCGATTCCGCTGGAGAATGCATTCTCCACTGCTGAGAATCAAGTGTTGTAATGTGAGAATTAGACCCTCGGGTCTATTGCTGAGATATTGGTCATTCATTTTGATCAAGAGAGGTTCGAACAACTTCTCTTTAGGAGTAGCACAAGTCCCCTGCATGTGCGTAAGCACGGGAATGTCAGCATAGTCAGAGCCCCTCTGGCTACCTCTTAGAAGCAAGTCTCTGTTGAGACAAGTAAGGCTCTTCGCAAGCCTATTACAGCCTCATTTGAGGCAAAACAAACTTTATGTGAGTCTAGCCGCAAACCTAAAATTGCCTCTGCTAAGGCTATTTGGATTAAAAAATCCAACTCAGCCTCATGCAAGGTTAGAGATAAATCTCTCGATTCAGCTTCATTGATTGCGAGACTATTTCATCTCTTCACAGAGCTAAGCTCGCCTGTCCCATGAGGTTAAACCTAAAACACCACTTGGTGCTAACAGCGAGGCTACTGCAGCTCCGCTTACATCATCACTATTGAGCAGTGCTAAAGCAGCTCTTCGTCGTGAGGCTAAAGCTAAAGCACCACTTGGTGCTAGAAGCGAAGCTACTACAGCTTCTCTCAAGCAGTGTTGGGCAGTGCTAGTTTCGCCTCTAGCGGCAGAGCCAAAGTACTAAGTGGTCAAATAGATTCACCATTTGAAGGTAAGCCTTATGGCGAAGTTATTATAGCTTCGCCTTCAGCCAAAAAGAAAGCCCTCAAGGCTAAGCTCAAGGCTTCTCAGCCCAAGGGGGCTAGCTTCTGATCTCCTCGAGTCTCCGTGTTAGATCGATTGGTCCAGTTAACACAAACTTGAGAGATTATCTGAGTAATAAGCGAAAACTCCGCTCTGAGAAACCTGTTCACGTCTCGCTGTCCCAATGCGGACAAGCGAAATGTCAACTAGTGACAATGCATTCTATCCAATGTTGCTTTGGGTCATTCCCCACTGCATCTCCTTCAAATTAACAAAATGGACGACCGAAAGTAGTGAGTTGGTTAGATCTATGTCTTTAGACATACAAATTCTCGATCCAGTCATTTGATTATGATCTAAATATTTAAAAACCCCTACAAATCAATTTTTGTTAGGTTTCAAATATTCTACACCGTTAAAATAATCAATTCACTATTTAGGCCGTCCGTTTTTCCTCTACTAGATGCATGGACAAAAAGTATTCAAAACACTTAATTTTTAGTTTATATATACCTGAAATAATATAGATCAACTTCAATGGAGTGGATCTTGTATTCAAATGTCAGAGGGTTGTATTTGAGTTGAAAGAATACAAACTCAAATCTTTTTGGAAGGACAAGCCAATATGTGTGTGTGTGTGTGAGAGAGAGAGAGAGAGAGAGATATGCCGACTGTTACATAGCTTATTAGAAACACAAGACAAACCAATAAGTATTACTGTGTGTGACTCATTTACGTAGAGACGGTTCTCATCTGACCATATATCACATTCTGTCTCACATGCCAGTATTGGACCATGTACATATTCAACCCCACTGGGTGTCGGCACGCGCAATCATCATCATTTGGCTAGCTTCACGGAACAAAGACATGGAGAACTGGTTCTTCACAGTTCCTGAAGAAGTTTCTTATGCTCTTTGGACCTTGTGGAAGACAAAAGAGAGAATTGCCTGAGGAAGTATAAGATGTCCATCATGCTAAAATGAACAGCTTCAGCTCCAGACACAAAAGCTACCTATAGCTTCTCCACACAATCTGCAGCATGCCGCTGTTCTTGATTCAACAACTTCACAGATGAAATTACCGACAACAACACGTATCTGTGTAAAATACTCAACAATCCAACCTCAGGTACATGATTCCAACAGCGGAAGCATAATCATGTTCACCAGTATGTTATAATACTCTACTGTTCTTCCCTTCACAACTGCTTAAAAAATAAAAGACGTCTGACCTCTGTAAATGACCGTGGCATAAAAGATTCTAAAAGTATTCTGTAAACCAAATATTGTGGTACGAAAAGATGCATAGTACTGCATCCTCGAAGTACCACACAGAGAACTAGAAATCCACTTGTGAAAAGAGTTCAGTAGTACAACTGTGTGAGGTCTCAAAAGAATATATTACTAGTCCAGAACCCTGAACAAAAACGAGACCAGCTTCAGATTTAAGTAAACAATATCAGAATTGCTTTATATGTATTCTCTGTAGCGACCGGCCAAAGCTCAACCATAGGAATTGCTGATGATGATGAGTTAAAAGAGAGTGTGCCAGTGACGTGCACCTGTTAGACCATACACTTTAATCATCTGATTTAAACATGACTACAGTCAAAAGAAATTTTTTAAAAAAAACAGAGAACAAATAGAACAAGAAGGACGAACCGATGGAGTTATTTACGAGTTTTAGTTTGATTATGCAATGCAAACGAAAAATCTGTCAGCGATGCTCCATATCTCAATGAGAATCAATAGCTAAAGGGCTTCCTAGCCTCAAGTACAGATGGAAGTCAACAAGAAATTACCCCTTTCCAGAGAAAATAAAATTGCGTACCAAGTCTTAAAATAAACACTTGAGAAACTACAAAACATTAGATGAGGAAGCTTTCGCAGTAAAAGTGAGATCAAAACTCAGTCAGCCACTTGCAAAAATAAATCATGCCAAAAAAAAAGTCTAAATATACTACTTCAAATAAGTAGAAGCTACCCACAGAAATACATAGCTTAGCAGTGAAGTCGTCACCTCCAAACTTCTTGGACCTTTCAGTAGAGGTGGGACCACTGAAACCATCAAGAAGGTGCACAACAGCCACGACCCAAAGAAAGCCACAATTCTGAAGAACACCAGCATCAGCAAAGAGAATAATTGAAATAATGGTAGATTGCAGTTTAATAGCACTTCGCAAGCATCTTTTATGCCAGTACACTTAAGGGACATAGTTACACATAAACAATAAACATGTAAACAGATATCTTTACGACATAGTTCACACAAATGCACATAAACAATAGACATGCAAACAGATATCTTTACCATTACAAAAAAACATGACATGAAATTGAGGGGTAGAGTTTAGAAAAACCCGACAATATCTATGTCAAGAATATTAGATAAATCTAGGGCGCAGTTATCCAATATTCGGTATCAATAAAAAAAATACAACTGTACTTCAAAGTTATGTTCGCATGAGTACTATCTGTCAAGTGCGAGACAGTCGTAGTGATCAGAAGGTAGTAAAAAAACCATTATTTACTTTAAACTTCCATGACCATAATCAGGGATAAAATTCAAGTGACTGCACCATGTACTATGTGATATCATTATTTGATGATAAAATGCTTGTTTATAAGAGAATATAAGCTTAAATAACTAGAAAGTTAGAGAAAAGCAATAAGAGGACAAGCAGCTGAATTTTCCAAACCATCCAAGAATTAAGAAGAACAAGCTAAATGAAGTACCCCATGTCTTGTTCTTAGAGTAAGAGTATGTATTCAATCACTATTGCAATTTCAGAAGGAAAACTACATTTAACATGATTAAAAAAAAAAACAACAGCGTGGTTTGTTTGGAAGAGTAGATGTGAGAGGGTATTCTCACACTCAGTTGAAAATCCATCCTCAATCATTGCTAGAACCTGGGTTTCATCAACTCTCTTTTGCAAACGAAACTCACTAATTAACTACCTTTGAATCTTGGATCCTAGGAGCAACCCAACTCCGGACATCAACCTGAAATCACTCAACCACACTAGGTTGTCAACGAGTCGGTTCGGGACGGGGACGGGAGTTACCAGACCCGGACCCGATTACCATTACAAATACCAGACCTGGACCCGATTACCTGCAGGTCCAGAACATCGGTTCTCATACCCGGACCTGATTACCCCTGGGTCCGGACCCAATTAGTGCTGGTCGAGGTCCCGCTCAGCTGGTCACGGTCCCGTTGGTCGGATTCGGAGGCAAAAGGGGGGGACTCAGCGTAGATTTGGAGGAAGGAATGGACAGATAGGGCGTGGAGTCATGGTCATTGGCGTCGAGGGCCTTTGCGGGCGGAGTCGAGGTAGTGGGAGCGGTGGAGGACGGCATCGATGCGGGAGAAGGGTCAGGAGGACGCGGGACTGGTTGAGGTCGAGGAGGCGGACCTTGGAGGAGACGGCATCGGCGAGGCGGGAGGTGGAGGGGAGGAGAGGAGGGATGAGTCAGAGCAGGCGAGGGAAAGGAGAGGGTAAGAGAAGCGGCAGAGGAAGAGGTGGCGGCGATCGAGGTCGGGGCGAGAAGGGAGGAGGAAGTCGAGGCGGAGGTCCAGAGAGACTAGCATGTCAAACTCTCTCTATTATGAAAAATATTGCTTTTCTATGAAACTAAATAAGACCTTCAACCGACAGGTACGGGCTCATTTCTTGATCAGAAATGCAGTCCATAATTTTAAAAGTACAATTCTGACATTAAAGAATCCCTTTTCCCTCTTCATCCTGCATGAGATGTTTCAACAGCGGAGTTCAATTCTTAATTCAACCCATAAAAACCACATTAAGCAAAAAAAAAAATCACTGCTATATCTCGTCTTTCCTTTACAGTAACCCACCAAACCCACAAACAAAACCCAAGAATTCCCCAATTCCACCAATGATCGACAGTGCAATTGAGAACATCGGTCCCTTTAAAACCCTAAAGATCACACGATTGGGCATCAAGCAAACAATAAAAAAGGCAGGCAATGCACTCGTGGAGGTGGGTCATGGTGCTGACATCGGTGAGGGAGCGGGTGTGGGTTTGGGTTTCGGGGTCGCCGAAGTCGACAGAGGAGGGAGAGAAGGTTGGAGTGGCAGGAGAGGAAGGGTTGGAGGAGAGAGCTCGCGGGAGAGGCGGAGGAGGGAGGAGAGGTGGTTCGTCACGTCGCCATTGACGACATCGAGATCTAACGTTTGCTTGGGCCGCTGGATGGTGATATATAAATTAAATGGGTTCGGGACAATCGGGTATGGTTCAAGTAAAATCACACCCGACCTGTTTACTAATCGGGTGAACGTGTTCAGATCCGGGTCTAGAACATTAGTTACCATACCCATCTACTAGGGTCTGGTATAGGTCGGGATCGGGTCCGAGTCCAGACCCGACCCATTGACAAGCCTAAACCACGCAATATGCATGTGTAATGATTCAAGTTGATGATAGGGTTGTTAATCATGCCGGTTCAGCAACTACAATGGCAAGGTCTTAAGATGGAGCTCTCCTAACAGTCAGCACAGCCCCACTTATGTTGGTTTTATCAATCAAATTTTTTTATTGTTCTTTGTGAGTTGTGAGGCCCAACATGTGCAGCACTCTTTCTTTAGTCCCCACATGGGATAGATCAAGAGACTGCAAGGGTTTATATACAAATATGTGACTTGAGACTCTAAAAATCTATGTGGGATTGTTTATGCAAGCGATGCAACCCAGCCTAATAGAACCCAGGGTTCGAGCCGAAAACGCTATAACTGGGTGTGTGCGCACGTGTATCACATGCGAAGAGGGGTGCAAATCCCGGGTTGGAGCCTCGTGTCGCGGGCCCTAACAACGCTCGATTTTGCTCTTTTTTTGCTATTCTTATTTAAATTATTATTTGGATATTCTGTTTATTATTTTTGACCCTCCAAAAGATTCTAAGAGACTGATATCTCGCACAGATATGTGGTCATTTTCAACGACTCACCGAACTCGCGCGAACATGCGACTCGTTGAGAATATCTCACGTGAATCTAGATAACGTGCGGGATCATAGCGAACATTGCAACTGAGATATTTGGATTCATCTGCTCAACCTCTGCTATTTAAAGAGGGTCTCGATTACTCTAAACGACATAGCGAGCAAGCAATCTCTCTTCTCCCTCGATATTCCTTTTGTTGAATTTTCCCCTGTAACTTCTTCCCGAGTAAGACGTTATCATGCAGCAATCCGTAGACGGTCTGAGTGCACAGAGCCAGCGACTTTGGAGGGGTTATCGACGTTATAGCTCGGGGGTAAACCACCATCATTTCTTGCGCCTAGGGGGCGAAATATATCCCAAGGACACGGACAGTTCTTCATGCCTCGTTGACAAGTTTTTTCTTTGATTCTAATGTTCTTTTAATTCGTGATACCTATTTTATTTTAGTTGCCAAATATTATAAATAGGTTCTTAGAGTTCAAGATGGAGATGTAGCTCAAATGGTAGAGCACTCGCATGCAGGTACAGGGTTCGATCCTCCTAAGAATGTTGGAAAACTGATATATGGCAACTAAAATAAATCATGCATCATGAATTAAAAAGAAAAGTAGAGCTAGAGAAAGAAGAAATCGACGAGGCACAACAAATTGTCATCTATCCTTAGAATATATTTCGCCCCTTGGGTGCAAGAAACAACGATGGTCTACCCTCGAGATATAACGTCGACAACCCCTCTAATGTCATCGGCGTTATGCACTCAGATCATCGATGAATTGTTGTGAGATAACACCTTGCCCGGGAAGAAGTTGCAGGGGAGAACTCAGCAAAGAAATATAGTGGAGAGAGATTGCATTTGCTTTTCGTTTTGTGTTCTCAGAGTTCCTCGAGGCCCCTTTACATGGCAGGGCTCCAACGTTCGCCACGATCCCGCACGTTACCGGGATTCGAGTGAGATATTCTCAACTAGCCGAACGTTCGCGTGAGTTCTGCAAGTCATTGAAAATGACCACATGATCTGCGTGAGATATCAGTCTCTCAGAATCTTTTAGAGAGTCAAAAATAATAAATAGAGTAAAAAATAATTTAAATAAGAATAGCAAAAATGACAAAAGCGAGCGAGTTCAAGCCCACCCGTGAGTCTCCAACCTAGGATTCGCAACTCCTCCCCCCCCCCCCCCCCAACCCCCAAAAAAAAAATGCGAGCAATACATGTGCACATACCCGGCTCGAGCCTTGAGTTCCATTGAGGTGGGTTGCACTGCATACATGTATAACTCCACATTAGATCTTAGAGCCTCAAGTCACATATTTGTATATAAACCCCTTGAAGTCTTGATCTATCCCATGTGAGACTAAAGAATGAAAGGCGGATCTGGTTACAGAATGAAAGAAGACCTAACAGCAAGGATTATGCTCAATGGTTCTGGTCATGGTTCTGATTATAGAATGAAAGAAGACCATCTCCAAATACCTCCACACTTGTGATATAGTGATGAAGTGTGATCTTATCTTGAGGTGGTATTTCAGTCTCTTGCAAATTTCCTTTATAACTATCAGTTGGAGGTTAGGAACCAAGATGGTATCACAAGGTTCAAAAAAATGGTTGAAACCTTTCCACGTGTTAAACCTACTCGGAGAACCATGAGCAAGGATGGTTTACAGTCAGATAGTAAATCTCTAAAGAATAAACAATAAAAAGTGGAAAGTCGGTAGAATCCATCTTTCAGAATTTGGTCACCTCTATCTCACTATCTACTGGAATGTTATCCATTATAATCATCTCATATATGATCCCCAATAAAGTTTCAAATTATTGTTAGGCAGTTAAGCCCACAAATCATCAAGGACATAATCAAAATGAAGTGTAAAATTTTATCTGCAAAAATGTAAATGAAGCCTCAACGTGCTAAATTAGGAAACAATAAAGCTAATGGAGTGCAGAGGACAAGGGGACACACACAAAAGTCGAGAAAGTACAAAGGATAAAGCAGATGGAAACTTTCAGTAGGACCCTTGCAATTAACATAAACTAGTTTGATTTTGCTCTAATTGGATTGCAGTATCATGCACGTAACAGTGTATGAAAGGGAGGTGGAAAATATAAATAAAACATGGCCAAAATTTGCAACTGAACTCAGATTACTCATCTTGTCAAAGGTCCAAGGACATGTAAAGTGGCATATTTTAATACCATGTACCAGCAGTACAAAAGAATTGAAATGGGTATCAAGTAGTAGAGACTTTCTCAACTTATGCTCATTAGCTGGGCAGTGACTAACTTTTTGACCTCTGCAACCCCATTTGCTCTCCAAACTTCATCACCCATTGAAAAGATAAAACTAGTGCAAAATATAATGAGGCAAGTTACCATCAAAAACTTATGACTAGTAGATGTCAATTTATTAGTGCATTCTTCAGAGTCACTCCTTCCATTAATCCAATTAAACTGGTGTGGCTCACTACTTCCTTTACAGAATGGTACCACATATCAGATCTTCTCTGCAAGGAATGGGTTCTCTTCTCTCTTTTTTATGTGGTCATTTTTGCAGTCAAGCATTGATAGTTGGTAACGAATAGTGCTGAATTCACTAACTGTACCTTGTAGCTTAAATGTTTCCTGGAGATGGGCAATTACAATTTAAGCACGTCAACTGAACATTACCTTGGAAATCCCATATGCTACATCATCTACTAGGTTTATGCTTGTTACCAGCACTCATGACCACTATCACTCACTGCCTGTGTACTTTTTCTCTCATCTTCATATTTCTCATCCTTCCTCATATTAAACCTTTCATTCTTAGCCAAGCAACAGAACTATTTTACTCAATACACACGGTTATCTTTCTACCATTCCCTGAAGAAATTATGCTCTCATAGTCATATCCCAACACCAGGACACCATTCTTCTCATTCTTCTTACTGTTCTGTGAAGAAACTTCCAAAAATTCTCAGTATATCTCCAAAAGAAACTAGCCAAAAGACACCTTCCAATCCTTTCCCCTACTCTATCAATCACTAGTTTACAGCCTGCTAGTTGGCCTATCAAATCGAAGCAGCCCAACAATCCTAATAAACAACTTTCTTTACCACTTGTACATTTCTTTGTTCAAAACGTCCTCCAAATATTATAGTCAGCAATGTCAATTTCTTCATAAAAACCTGATTTCCTACGGAAAACTGGCAACCGCACTGTAGGATCCTGAATATGGGCAACCTTTACACTAGAGGGGGTGATTAGTGTTTAATAAAAACTTAGCAAGAGATGTTAGTAACTTGAAAAGCAAAAAGCATATCACAGAAAATAAAATCAAAAAGACAATCGCAAACAAAAGATTTTATCCTGGTTTAGTCCTCTAAACCTACATCCAGTCCCCAAGCAAAAATTGTTTGAGATTTTCATTTACCTTTGATCATGAAAACTACAAAATCAACATATGTACACCAATTGACAAGTCCCTATGTCAATTTTGTACACCACTTCCAAAATCTGAGAAGTCCTTTCCTTAAAATACAATCAATCTATAAGCCTTGATGTAAAAGGGTATGTGATTCTAACATGGGCTTATAGGATTACTCTCAGAATTTCTCCCTAACAAGTCACTTGTATGAAGAATAGGGCAAAATGAGAGTTTTGGACGATCTTAACAGAATTCAAATTTTTTGGAGTCAAGAAATCAATCAACGATTGTGTGTCCAAGTGAGAAGAGTGACCCTCTATTTATGGTCAAAATAATAATTGTTTATCAGTTATTTGGACTTTCAAATTAGAAAAATATAGTTGTTAGAAAGGATGGTTTGAAATTCAAAAGAGTTCAGAATCTTCAACAGCAATAAACTGCCAAAATAGTCGACTAGAAGAAGTATTAGTCGACTAATCAAGTGTATGTTTAGATACATAAGTCGACTGGGAATAAGCATAAGTCGACTAGTTCTAAAGTTCAGAAAGAAGCAGTGTTCTGTTCAAACTCAGTAGTCGACCAGCAGAACTTATTAGTCGACTAATCAAGTGGTCCAGAAATATTAGTCAACTAGGCATGAACATAAGTCGACTAGCCATGACAGCATTTAAATTTAAACTGTCAACTAAACTTGATTTTGTCTATCTATAGTTGTTCTATCATGTATTAGTCGACTAGACTAAGTTATAAGTCGACTAATAGTGTGTGTTGTGTGAATCAAGGCTTTTACAATATTTCCATAATAAATTAGACATATTACAAGTCTTCAAATTGAGTTCTTGTCTTCCATTATCTTGATTCTTCAAGTAGAAGCCTCTGATTTGTCAGTATTAAGCTTGATATCTTCATTGAATAGCCATAAGATATTGCACAAACATGTTAGCACAATTTACACACTATATGTAGAGTTGTTATCATCAAAACAAAGAGTAAGTCAGGGTCAAATGATCCAACACACTCTACCAGTCACATCCTAACCTAGGGATCACATGGAAAACAACAACATATTGTTTCTATTCCAACATAAAATGAGCACTTTTGTGTTTCAGCAAAATGCTCTCACATTTAAGTCATGCAAATGAAATCTGAAATCAGCTAGCCCCCTTACCTACAGTTAAAAAGTACTGCATAACCGCAAGTGCTGTTTCTAGCTTATTTATTCCAAGGATGATAATTAGCCACGGAAAGATGTGGTGATAAGAACTCAGAAATAAATTGCAGTGGTGATTTGAATGCTATATCATAAAGAATGTAAGAAACAGAATCATACAAAGTGCCTGTAGTTTCCTATTAGCTTCACTTGTTATTCTTGCTCCTTTTAAAAAAATCAAATTTCATTTGTATGTTATCATTTTTGTGATACTCAGAGCTATATAATTAAGATATATTGTTCCAAAAGTAATTTGCCATGATCATATACCTAATAGAAATGTATGTCAAGATCAAGCTTATAAACCTTCGTCTTAAAGGGTGTAACAGCACACAACTACAGTGAGGCTGAAATTCCCATGGAAAAACCAGACTTCTTTTAGACCCAGTACGGCTGGATGAAATACATATGATATAGGTTTCTCAATGGCTATACTTTGTAAGATGTCATCCTTCCATACATTTGTTAGAATTTTTCCACAATGCATGATGGAAGTAAACATTACTCAAAGGCATGTTTTTATATGGATAGTTTGTGCAAATAACCATTCAATGTCAAGGCCACTTGTAAATATACATCAGTTGGAGAACTGTTGCAGACAACATTATGGTTTTGCAAAATGGTATCATAATTGCACTAAAACATAAAAGCTTATATCATAAAGGAATAAGCACGCTTACGCATATAGGAATGCTCGGATTCTACTCTTGAGTCTTGAATGTATGAAATATATGGATGCTATAAGAGAAATGGCAACTTGGAGAGTAGGTCCTCCTTCCGTTGGAAACAGAACAGTAAGCACTCCCAGAACTAAAAATGTGATGGCCGTCCTTATAATGAAATTTATTGCTGGGGTTTCAAACCTGCTAGTAACAGCCTTGACAACACGTGATTGACTAACTTCTCTTACTTTCTTCTTTAAGTTGATTTTTGGGTTTTTCCTATCATGAAAGCTCTGCATGATTATTCTGTCATGAGCTGATTCAATTGCATCGACACTTGGCTTGTGTCCTCCATATTTATTTATCAAAAAGTTCCTTGCAGCTTGAATTTCTTCTTCAGATGCCTCTCTGCTGATCCCAAGTCGTTTATAAGGGTCCTTTATGTTAATCCTTGGAAAGACATCTGAACCAACAAAGAAAGATTAGACAGGATGTTTGAAGATTGTAAAAAACACAACTCCAAAATCATAAACTTGCTTATACTTCAAAGCGCAAGTGTAAACAAAAGAAAGCAACAGTCCTCCATTTTCCTTACTAGGTTACACCAAAGAAAAATATGACGTGCAAAATTAGCTAATGGTGTGCAAGTTGTTTACATTTCGGAAAAGATTGCATGAAATGAATGTAACCCCAAAAAGTGACCAGGTCATGGTTTATAGAGATTATTTTAAAACAAAAACAAAATACCTTCTTGCAAACTCCAAAGGTTTTAATGATAGACAAGAAAGATTAGTACGTCAACAGAACCACAGTGATGAATGAAAGCAATTTGGTCAGTGTTTAAACAACACCTCCAATTCCAAACACATTATTGTATTCAATGTTCCTTCCGTGTCTGATTGTAGGATGTTTCTTGTTACCTTTGCAAGAGTTTAAACCATGGTATGAGGAATCGGCCGATTATGATACGAATCGGCCTATTAGTAAAGGAATGGCCATGGCCGAGTCAGAATCGACATCTCAAATCATTATCCATGAGAACGCTTTGGAATCAGGGTGGAAAATATAGAATCGGCTGGAATTGACTGATATCGGCCAAGACAAGCCAACTCCGGCCGGTTCCAGAGTTGAAATATTTGGGAAAAAATGGAGAGATCAGGTCCTGAGCAAGATCGAAGATAAGAGAGTCGTCGACAAGGTCGTCACTGTTGTAGAAGAGATCGAGGAGGGGAGAAAGAGGATTTTGTTGGGTCTCCTGTGAGGAGTGGAGCCTTCATCGCAGTTGAGGAGCACTCGTCCTTGTCGGTCAAAGAAGTGGTCGCGCGATTCTTTTTGTCACTCGAAGAAGTGGTCACAGGATTTATTTTTCATCGCGAGAAGAAAATGAATAGGTTGGTTCCGGGGGGGGGGGCAAGGAAAGAGATTGGGAATTTGGGATTAGACTCAGAGTTTAGATTTATTAAAGGTTAGTCTCAAGCACATTTAGTCTAGTTAAATTTACATGTCTTCTCAAGCCCATTTAGTTTAGTTAAATTTATATGTCATTTTAGTTTAACTTGGGCTAAAGCCCATATAAGTTGGGCTCAAGATAAATTTGGGCTAAATTGTTCACACAAGATTAAGTTAGAATACTTAATATATTATATTTGCACCAACTGCTTTGTATTATAATGTTTTCTCCAAATGTAATCCAAATTCCATCAATTATTCTCAAATAAATGTCAAAATGCTTCTAATTATCAATAAATTTCTTAGATATTTTTGTTTATTTTTTTATTTTTTTTAAAATTTTGACCAATCAGCCGGACGAAATGGCTTAGATGGCCTATATGACCAATTCTGATACCACGAACTGTCGACCGATTTTGATACTCATTCTGAGATTTCGGAGATGGTGTATAATAAGAGTATGTGTGTACAATAGTTTTCTCATTAAGGAATAGGAATTTATCACTAGTTCAGAGGATCAGTGTCTCGTGGAGAACTACTTGTGGGAAATTCTTAAAACTTTTGAAGGATCATCATTTATCCTCAAAATAACTGCCATATAGATGTGGTAAGGCTACTTTGTTATGGTATTGCTACTTCGGTTTTCTTTTTGTTTTTTCCTTAAGGCAGCTTAATGGGAGTCGGAGTAGACAGCATAAAAAAAACTTAGAAAATATCAATTGATCCAATAAGCAATTTTATTAGCTTTTTTTACTTTTTCCCGTATATTAAAAAGATTGTATCCCCCCTGCTGTTGGAAGATATTTGTTTTGGTACCTCAACTGAAACCAAATATTGTAATATTTCTTTTACAGGGCCGCGGAAAATCTCTAGATGGAACATTGGTAAACTATTTCACATAATGCTAAGAAGACATAAGTTAACCTTCTAGCAGAAGTGTATATGCACATATGGAAGTTTCAGAAGAAAGTCCCATGAATATTGAATATGCTGTCGAAGTTTTTTGTATGTTTCAGTTAATTCTTCTTGTAACTAACATCAAGTGTTTTCAGCATACATCTTCCACTGACGGATGCAAGGAAGCAGTAGTATAAAATAACATGGCTAACTTTCCAAAAAGCCCATTGGTGGGAAGGCAACTCTGCCAAAAAGAGTACTGGGCCAGAAATATATTATGCCAAACTCAACAATCCAAGCAAAACTACAAGCTTACAGTGTGCATGAGATGTCCTGTGCTTGTCTAAAAAAATTTAATTGTTCATATCTATAAGAGATTTATATTATACATGGAAGCCTAAACTAAATATAACAGAAACTATAAAATTTCTGATACTACTTGCTATGACCAGCTTGTCACGATACTCATGGTTTCCATCAATTCATTGTCTATTCATGTATAATGAATAGAGGTTCTTCATAGCATTCAGGGGACCACCATTTGTGTTTAGAAATAATTATCATTTCCCTTTAGTAACTGGCTTATATGAGATTTACCCGTCTCTGATAAAACTAAGAAAGACGCAAGAATGTATTTCAACCTGCTTAGTTTGTCGAAACATGTAGAAAATTGTGTTACAACATTATTACCCTATCAAGGTACTTTGCTTCTTGTTTTTCATTTTTTACTACATAGCATTAGTTTCAGTATGAAATGCCACACTACTTGCTACATTTCCTGTACTCAATGAGGGTCAAGCATAAGTTTGAGAGGTGGAGGAGTGCTGATTATGGATATCACTTGTATTGTTTGCATGGTATTTTCACCATTCATTGTCGCTTGCTAATATGAGGACAAGCTGCTACTGAGTTTATTTTGTACATGTATGTTATGACTTACTGTTCCTATTAACAAAAAACAATTAGGAGTATTCAAGAAGCACCAGAATATTACTTTGTCCAGTTTACATAAATAACAGCATATATTGTCAGCATCCTACATGATATTCACGAGACCAATATGCCAATATACAATAATCAGAAAAATGTTAAAAGGATTATCTACCCGTTGAATCATCCGCCATATCACCAAATGCAGCATACACTCTGCTCTTCATCTTGCCAGGTCTTCTGATTGAATTACCATGAACTGCCAAATATTTCCTGCAGTAACTAGTGAGTAGTATTGTCAATGAATTCATCCAAGAAATTTATCTACAAACTTATCAATAGAAAATGGGCTAATAACGGCTCACAGAAGCAGATATCATATCTTACCTATCTACATGAGATACAAAGCACACCTTTTCCCTGAAGATATCATTACAATTTGAAGGTGAAACTGTCCTCCGCAACGAACTTGACCCTCTTGCATTTACCACAGAACAGGAGAACTTTTGGGGACTAAAAGTTAAACCAGAAATTGACATCTCGATCTATAGTAAATAACTGCAAATAAAAGGAATCACAAATCACATTTTACCAAATTATGACCATGTCACGTAATCAAGAATTCAATAATTTCTAGCATTGATCTAGCAAAATATAAATGTAAAGTACCAGGAATCATTAAGAGTCAGACTACATGAACTGCACAAAACATGTCATTACTTTGTAAGGCAAACTGGTCAAAGTACTTTGTACTGATTTTAGCGATTCAACTTGTACATATTTAGCAGAACAATATTTATAGCAGAGTTTATCTGCAGTGAGTGTTTTCATTTTTTTAATTAATAGCTCATAGGTTATTTTCTTAAAACATCTCTGTATAATCAAGTCTTATAGTGACAAATGTATTGTTTTTAATTCTGCACCTATAAAAGTTCATAGCTTCCCAGTGTTCCATATACATTAATGCCCAGGCGGTTTTCTTTTAACTTTTTCCAACGGAAACTAAATTTTTGGGTAATCAAAATTAGAACTCTATAAGTTTCTCTCAAATAATATGTAGCTGATCAACGATCACACTCGCATTCTCCAATAAACACCATAGACTCACAGTTTTCAAGGCAAACTACTCCGTTTATGGTGACAATTTGATAAGAAAATAAAGGTTTGCTCTCTTATTAAAGGTACAGTTAGACCGTGTGATGAACGGGACACACAATTACAAACCCCTCAAAATGGGTTTGCATTATACATAGCAGAAGACCATATAGAAAAAATTCAGGAAAATTACAGAAAAAAATTGGAAACAGTATTAGAATGATAAAAACATAAAAAAGGAGAAGATGAAGAGAGATAAGAGAGTCTGCAGCAACTAGCAGGAAACAGTTAAAGAGAACGAAAACCAATGAGAAAATACCTCGTCCGATATTCGGCGTCACGTATGAGGCGGACCTCGTATTCTCGCCGGCGCCGTTGTCAGCGGCGGCAGCAGATATAGACAGGGAGAGGCGGAGAGAAATTTGGGGCTCGGGTAGGGTTAACTTCCAGGAGGGAAGAGAGGGAGAGAGTTCGGGTGAGAGAGAGAGAGGACAAACAATCTTTAAACGGGTTGGACTTTAAAATCCGGTTCAGCCCGTTTTATTTCACCCGCGTTACTTAAAACCGCGGGCCTTAGGCGGGCCCCAAACTCCACGACCCAACGCCCCTTGAGTTGCAAGCATGCAGCACAGTATTTTAATATTTCACAGAGGGTCTGTTTGGTTAAGGGTGAAAGTGAAGTGAGGAAGTGGCAATGGTTTTCTTTTAAACTTGAGAATTAGTTAGTAAGTTTTTCGGTGTTTGGATGTTATTGGGAAGTGTGGTTTGAAAATGTTATGACTTTTTCGGTGTTTGGATGGTAATGTGGAAGTGGAAGTGGAAAAGTTGACCACAAAGTTAACCGCAAAATAATATTAAAATAAAAATTAATTAAGAAAAATAAAAAATGGATTGTAATTAGAATGCAAGTGAGATTTACATGATCAAAAAATTAACTGTTTTGTATTACAACTTATTAAAAATGAGATTTGTATGACCACAAAATTAACTGTAACACTCTAGAAGTGAGGAAATGGTTGTGTAAAAGAGAAAAGAGAAAAGGAAAAAGAGTTTTCTTATTTTCCTTTTCCGGTGTTTGGATAGATAGGGAAGTGAGCAATTATACTTCCCATTTTCCTTACTTCCGCTCACTTCCTCGCAACCAAACACCCCCAGAGCGCAAAAAATCTATGAGAATTCTTACTTGCACCACACTATGGCTTATATTTCATTGGTGAAGAGACATGGAGGAATCAAAATCAAAATAGAAAATAATAAATATATCACCCGTATGTTTGAGCTTTTTCTCCCATAAGATCTGAATACAACAAGGTACACGGCGATGAATTTATTTGCTAACTCTGATCTGTTGTAGAAATTGTGTTAAAAAGTATCGCACAAGTGTTTGAGTTCTTGAGTTTCTAATTCCTAATGCTAAAGAAATATGTTTGTCATCTTAATTGTTCCTATTTAAATAAAATGATGAAAAGTCTAGCCAGTGGAAAACTTGAGTAAATAACTTCCTATTTCTTGCATTAGATTTAGGATAGAGGATTTGCTATCCGGTTACTTACTATAACTTTTCTTTAGGTGGGAGGAGCCACTTTCTACATTAGGACTTAATGTGTTCAAATTTGGCATATATTAAGAATAGAGTGTGTGTACAATTTAAGAATGAAAAATTAGAGAATGAGATCAAGTGAGAGTAGGAACATGCCCACTCATGCCCGTCACATCTTACCTATCTCTCTAATTTCTTGTTTTCTTTCTAGCCTTTTTCCTCTTTTGTAGTTGGCTTCTTACTTTTTCTCTCTCTTCGTCATACGTTTTTCACATTGTAACTTTATATTTTTAAGACTAAATTTCACTAAATCTTTCTTAATTCTTAACTAAAGTAATATAAATTTTTAATATTTCATGAATCCTCACTAAGACCTCCAAAGCTTTATTGTCGTTATCACAGCCACTCCCTCTCTTAACCCCCAGGTGATGACATCACATGACATCATTTAACATAATTTTGGACTAAAATATCTTGTTATTCTAATCTTAACTCATACTTTAAATTTTTACCCTCACTTATGTAAAAGTTAATTTGAATTCTAAATGGGTGTATACCAACTTCAACTTTTTTAACCCATTCTTCTCCTTCCATTTTAAGTTATAATCTAAAAACTAGGAATTCATTTAGAAAGTGATGAATTAAGTTCTAATATATATATATGACAACAAAAAGAGGGGAGGAATCGGGTTTCCCCTAGGTATGATGAGCTGTGTATTAATTTGGACATGAGAATAGTAAAATAAAGAGGAAGATTAGAGTTTGATTAGGGTATGATGTTTTAGTGTTTGATGTGGCATTACAATAGAAAAAGAGAAGGTAAGATTAGGACTTGATTTAAATGTGATGGAATACTGTGTGATTTAAGTGCTAGAATGACGAACGAGGAAAAATATTAGTTCTAAATTTACTATCGGTTTTGATTTGAGAATATGACAATAAAAAAAGAAAAACTTGATTGGGTGTGATGGATTTTTGAGAAGGTTAAGAGATTGAAAATGAAAAATAGAGAAAAAGTGAGTGAAGAAGATGAAATAACGAGTAATCCATTTTGAGTTGCGTAACCATTTGGACTAATAAAAAATAAGAAAAAAAAAACTTAGGTCAAAGACAGAAATGTCATTTTACACCCATAGCTAACATCATTACCCTACTATAACAGTTTTTTAAAGTTTATGGAGTCGTATTAATGATTCATAAAATATTAAGAGATCACGTAACTTTAATTAAAAGTTTAATAAAAACTAGCCTTATATAATTTTCTCTTTTTCTATCACCTCTGTGTAAAATTGAACTTCTTTGTGGTAACCTTTTTTCATCACATACTCAAATCGAGGGATAATAGAAGGGAAAAAGTGTAACTCCCCGGTGATTTAAAATCTTGATTTAATGTCTTAATTCTTACTTATAGAGATTATACAGATTATCGGGGGGTGATTTAAATTTGTATGAGCATGGATTGTTATGAAATTTTGTGGGAAAAATTTAGAATGAAATAAATTATATGTGTGTGTGTGTGTGTGTTTTGCGCGCTTAGGGTTATATTTTTATTTTCATTAATGGGTGTACTAGCTAATACAATGAAAATTTAATTGTGAAACTATTAGTCATGCTATTATTTTATCCCTTTAGAGATAGTGGAGGGGTAGGTTTAGATGTAGCACGGAGATCTATGGCTAAGATTTGGGTTGAGATTTGTGTTGTGAGGTGGCATTGAAAATACATCTAGAGGGGAGTGAATAGGTGTATGGCTGACAAATAATGCGGAATTAAAAACTAATTGCAACACATTAAGTTTAACCAAAGAGTGTAGCCGAATTTCCGGTGACGGGCTCTGGACTATCTCCTCTAAATTCCTCTAAATAAGAGTTGAGGTGCTATATGAAACTCTCTTGGTTCACCACTAGTGAGGCACACAAACAATACCAAGCATATATATGATATGAACAATATGATGCAATGCAAGATATAAAAGAAAGAGTTTAGAGATAGTGGATCAATATCAAACACCGAGATATGTTTCGAGATTCGAGCCACTGCTCTACGTCCCTGCCTTCACAGAAGGATTTCCACTATACGTCCACATAGGGCCTCTCACACAGGGAATCTCCATCGAGGATTTGGCAAATACAAATTAGGAGTACACAACTCCTCTCTCCAACAACACAACCTCTGCACAAGAGGCTAGGCACAACAACAATCACCTCTTCACCAAGAGGGACAAGGCACAAAGCCAAACCAACCACAATCCCCTCTTCACAAGAGGGATAACCACAAACTCAAATCTCAATCACCTCTACACAAGAGGGATGAACTCAAAACCCAAATCACAACCTCCTCTACATTTAGAGGGATAGGTACAAACCAAAGCAAAGAGAGAGTTACAATCTTGGTGATCTCAAAAACCACAAATAACCTTGGTGATCACAATAGACCACAAACCAATTTTCTCACAAAAATAAGATCCTATAAATAGGATAGAGATGATAGCTCAAGTGTGAGAATACAAGGTGTTTGAAAAATAAATCACAAAGAAAAACACTTGGGAAAAATTTCTAGATAGCTATAGAAATGAAGATCAAAAATTAATTCCCAAAGACACTCTTTTTCTTAATTTTTTTCAACCCTTGAAAACAAATAAAAATAAATCTCTTTGGCACAAAAACTCTTTGAAAATCTTGCTGCAAAATACTAGAAAAGATTGGAAATTTTACTCTCAACAACATGTTTAAAATAGCCCAAGTGATGGGTACTTATACCCTCTCAAATAAACTAGCCGCTGGCTGTCTGGAATGCCCAAACTGCCCCACTGGTCAACCGGCCAATGGTTACTTTTCTGACTGTTGTGCCTCCGGTCGACCGCCCAGTCGACCGGGCCAAGCCATCGGTCGATCGGCCAGCACCCGAGAGTTGGGTGCTTTCAGTCGGTCGACCGCGCGGTCGACCGGCCTTCTATGGCTGGTCTGTGCACATTCATCGTGCACATCGGTCGACCGACTCCTGGCTCGGTCGACCGTCCGGTCGACCACCAGTCTGTCTGGCTAGATATTTGGGACTAGAAACTAAGGTTATTTATTGCCAATTAAATCCTATAAAATCACATTAATTCCACAAAAATAAGTTCTTATAAGATATTTGAATAACAAATATGTGTAATCAAAAATCAACAAATATTACAAACTATTTGAACCATTTTTGTGATATGAAAATTAGGCTTAAACACAAAATCTATATTTTTCAGAACTTGAATTTTTGAAATGAAAACCGTTTTCTCCAAACTTGTATAAACACAAAAATATGATATTGAAACAAATTTGAAGCATATAGTATATGGATAGAATCCAATACACATATAAGATATATATCTATGTTTTTTATATGAAATCCAAAACTGGTTAAACTAAAAACCAATAAATTTTAAACTCGTGTGTGTATGTGAACTTGAGCATATCAATACTATCTATCTTTAGACAAGATCTAAACACAATTTTAAACTAAACAAACCGAAATCTTCTTGTAGAACTCTTTCTCCAAGTCAACTCGATCCAAACACGATCTAACGAGGTTGACTCCAACCGAGTGCTAGATATGATCTTGAAGCGCGAGCTCTTGAATCAACACGTGATAGCTCTAAAACTCTTTTGTTGAAACAAAACACCTACTAATATCTTGGTCAATCACTGAAACTATGTAAACACAAAATTATTAGTAAACTATAACTACATGAGTTTAATCATCATCAAAACTAGAGTGATGAGCCTTTGGGCCAACAAGCATGTGATGGGAAAAAGATGAAGGTTGTAAAGTGGCATATATAATTATATAATATAAGGTTGTTTGTGCATAAGAACACATCTTATTACCCACCTCTCTTCTTCATCCCCAGCCAACTGAATCCCTAAAACTCCTCTCAAAGTCCTTCATGAAATCCTCCCCCCAAAACTCAACAAAATCCCCCCACAATTCCCCCTCAATCTCTCTCCCCCATCTCCTCTCTCTCTCTCTCTCTCTCACTCTCGAATCTGTGGCGGCAGCCTGGGGACGTGCAGAGGACGCAGCCAAGCCGCCGGCGCTCTCAGGCGGAGGGGGCCTGGATGGTGAGGGAGCAGTGGCTTCTTTGCTTCCCCCACGCCCCACATTCTCTCCTCTTGGTAAGTTCAACTTTAGCTTTTCTTCTTGATTTCCTCTTTCTAATTCATTTCTCTCTTTCTTTGGTGATGGCCGACCATGGTACTGACGGCAAAGCGGAGGTACAACGGCCACGAGAGGAGAAAATCTATGGTGAGGGAGATTTTTTCTTAATCTGCTTGTTTTCTCATAAAGTCAAATTTTTTAAAATATCATATTAATTAATGTTGCTATGAATTTCTTTTTAACTCATGGTGAGGCAGTTCTTGATTGGGTTTACGAAAATTTTGAAATTTTCTTAGAAACTCTACAAACTAATGAAGATATTTCATCAATTTCAAATTCTTTCATATAGATGCTACTAATTAGAAGATAAATTGCTAATTGATTTCTTAGGGTGGTTAAGAATATCATGGCTAAATCTTAATTATGTTAAAGGTACAAAATGGGTGTTTGTGATTAGAAATCCTAGTTCCTTTTCTTTTTGTCATCATAATTGACTTTGAGAGTATGATGACATGATAACAATAATGCTAAATTTTCGCTTAGTTAGATAATTGGGGTAATGGGTTGTCTACTTACAATAGTTGAAAATTTTAGTCTATTGATAAAATCTCCCACCATCAATATTGAGTTTAATTGCTTACTAAATTGCTTGTGGGTAAATCACATTGATGTTGTGCGTAGATCAACAAACACTTTGAGGAACTCTTAAGCCACAGATGCAATAGAGAAGAACTACCAACAGCAAGAACAATTGAAACAATGGGAGAAAACCAAACACAAGATTTAACGAGGTTTGGCTAATTATGCCTACGTCCTCGGGGTAAGGAGGAGAGATTTCTTTATTGATTCGATAATTAATACAATTGCAAGCATTACCTATGGAGAGGACTCTGCCTCTCTAATATACCCAAGGAAATCCTAAGAGAATCAGATTCCTTATTGGGCTCTTTTTCAATTCAGAAAACTTTCTGAATTCAATCCAGATCAGCCCAGATTCGTCTGCCGTCGACCGACCCAAGTCCCGGTCGACCGGCCCTGCGAGGTGGCCTAACATAGTTAGGCAGTCAGTTGGTCGACCGGGCGGTCGTCCGTTCTCCTTCTGCGGTCGACCGCCCAGCCTGTGCACGTTGGTCCACACCGGTCGACCGGTCCGGTCGACCGGTAGCTCTGCTGCTGCTGCTGATTCTTTGCATTTGCTTCCTTGTCGTCGTCGACTTCCTCGACTTCCTCTCTCTTCCTACAATTCTCCACCTCGGTGAAGATTTCTCAAATCTGAGCCGAACTGTAACATAGGATCTGTCGACTCGAAAGTGGCTGCACCAATGTGGTTGCCTACGTACCCTGTCCAAGGGATCAAGCCATCCGTAGTTCATCCAAAAAGAGCTTCAGCAAGCTCAGTCAACATGAAGGATATGGAGCAATGCTTTACAATATGTAAACTTTACTCCTGACACACCTTGGTAAGCATGTCGGTGGGATTCTCTGTTGTGTGAATCTTCAGTAACTCAATATCACCCTCATCTAGAATCTCCCAATAAAATGGAACCTGACATCGATGTGCTTCGTCCGTGCATGATACACCTGGTTCTTGGCTAAATAATAGCACTCATACTATCACAATTGATCTTTAGTAGGGCCTGATCAATCCCCAAGTCATCAAGCAAACCTTGAAGCCATATTGTCTCCTTTATAGCCTCCGTCATGGCCATGTACTCGGCCTCTGTAGTAGACAATGCAATAGTAGACTGTAGAATAGAGCGCCAACTAACCGGTGCTTGAGATAATGTAAATACATACCCCATTGTGGACCGGTTTGTCGAGGTCACCAGCATAATTGGAATCAACATATCTGATACAGTCCTGCTTCCCTGTGGAATTCTTCTCAAATACCAAACCAACATCTATGGTACCTTTAATGTACCGCAGAATCCACTTCACTGCCTCCCAATGACCCTGTCCCGGATCATGCATATACGTACTGACCATAGAGACAGCTTGTGACAAATCTGGTCGTGTACATACTATAGCATACATCAGATTACCAACTGCGCTAGCATATGGGACGTGAGTCATGTACTCACGTTCTTCAACAGTCTTTGGAGACATAGTGGCAGATAACTTGAAATGAGGAGTCAGTGGTGTACTTACAGATTTTGTATCCTTGCCGATGTTGAACCTCTGAAGTACCTTTTGCAAATACCCCTTCTGTGTCAAGCTCACTTTGTCACTCTTTCGGTCTCGTGTGATTTTCATGCCTAGCATCTTCTTTGCTTCACCAAGATCCTTCATCTCAAACTCAGAAGATAGGTCCTTTTTCAGTGTATCAATTGCAGATCTAGACTTTGAAGCAATGAGCATATCATCTACGTATAATAGTAAATAAATATACTCTCCTGAAGGTAGCTTGTTGTAATACACACATAGGTCATAGTGACTACGTGTGTACCTTTTTCCTCTGATGAAGCTGTCGAAACGATTGTACCACTGTCTAGGAGACTATTTTAACCCATACAGCGATTTCTTCAGCTTGCACACCATATCGTCTTTCCCTGCAGTCTTGAACCCTGTCGGCTGAGACAAATAGATCTCTTCATCCAGATGGCCATGGAGAAAGGCGATCTTTACATCGAGTTGATCAAGGTCCAACTCGTACTGTGCCACCAGAGCCAATAAGATGCGAATTGACGAATTCTTTACAACAGGAGAAAATACCTCATTGTAGTCAATTCCTTCTCTTTGTGCATAGCTTTTTGCTACCAATCTGGCCTTGTAGCGCACCATATCTTCTTTAAGAGATCCCTGTTTCTCTGCGTACACCCACTTACAGCCTATCGCCTTCTTTCCTTTGGGCAACCTTGTGAGTTCCCAAGTGTCGTTCTTGTAAAGAGACTTCATCTCATCTTCCATGGCATCTTTCCACATCCTTGACTCTGAACTGATTTCAGCTTCTCTGTAGGTGGACGGGATAACCTCTTCAACGACCGGAAGAGCATAACAACACCATATCTGTAGTAAGCCAACCTGATTTTCGTGTGTTTCTCCTTGGTCTTCTAACTGCACTGGAATCAGGAACATCACCCATGATCTGTTCTTGATTCTCATCACCAGCAGCATCTACCTCAGCAACTTGATCATTCCCTTGTGTCACCCTCGGCATGATCCTCAAAGATGCTGTACTTTCTAGAGATAGTGGATCAGCATCATTCTCCACCTGCTGCGATACTTCTTTGGTCTTGATAATCTCTACCTGCTGAGAGATCTTAGGCTTCAACATCGAAGCCTCATCAAATGTGACATCTCTGCTGAAAATAAACTTCCTGTCCATAGGTTCCCAGATCTTGAATCATTTGATTCCCTTCTTGAAGCTGACGAATAAGCCCTTCTTTACTCTTGGGTCTAGCTTATTTTTCTTTAACATGATAATAGGCTGGACAACCAAACACCCGTAGCAAATCATAATCAGTAGCAGTTCTAGACCAAACCTCTAGAGGAGTTTTCTCTCCAATCGCAGACGAAGGCAACCTGTTAACAAGATAGCAAGTGTATGCCAAAGCCTCAGCCCAAAAATTCTTCGATAAACCGGTATTAGATAACATACATCGGACCTTCTCTAGCAAAGCCCTGTTCATCCTTTCTGCTACCCCGTTCTGTTGCGGTGTTTCCCTCACTGTGAAGTGCCTTTCTATGCCCTCATCAAGACATAGCTTAAGGAAAGGATCTGACTTATATTCCCCTCCATTGTCTGAACGGAGGACCTTGATTTTCCTTCCCGTACTTCTCTCAAATTCTTCTTCCACTTCACAAAATTCTAGGACTTCCCCTTTGTACTTCATGGTATATACCCAACAACGCCTAGAATAATCATCAATAAAAGTCACAAAGTAGTGGTTACCTCCAATTGATGCAGTCTTGGTAGGTCCCCAAACATCTGTGTGAACAAAATCCAGAATCCCGGTGGTGCATTGATTTGTTGTGCCGAATTTCACCTTGGGCTTCTTTCCGATGACGAAATGTTCACAAAATTCTAGCTTGCAGGTGCCGGCACCTTTCAATAATCCTTATCTT